>VOQJ01046390.1:0-10177 GCA_015052665.1 Apistogramma diplotaenia | reverse complement strand
AGAATCAAATTTAATCTGTAGAATTTGGTAATAAATCAGGTTAAAAGAATTTAAAGCTCTTATAAACCTTAATAAAAATAATCAATTTCAATCAGTAAAAATTTGATAATACTCAGTTTAAAGACCAAGTGCAGATGAGCTGATGTCTTAGTTTGAGGAAAAATAGAAAAGGGGAATAATCCAATTGTTTCGCATGTTCTGGTTGATAAGGACGGTCCATCGATTAGTTTGCTCGGCCGCGGCAATCCAGGAAAAGAGCGTCCTCGTACTGCTGCCTTTGTGCAATGGAAGAGCCCGGGAAATTGCTGACAGCTATACTCCCGTTAGAAAACGCTTCCAGATATCCTCAGCTGAACAGTGGAATTCCTTGTTATAAAATCCCTCGCTTGCCTCCGTTGAGGAAGTCAGTGTTGTTAAATGTCCCAGCTTTGGAAAAGTGCTGTTTCTCTGTTTGCCCTTAGGTTTTCAGCAGGAGTTGTCCTTCTAGAAGTCGAATAAATCCAATTTGCAGCAGGAAGGGGTGGGCTCCGTCCCTTCCTGTCGTCTCCACAGGACCAACTGATTTTCTCAGCTCTGCTTCTGCGTTTTATACATTTTACTCGGTGGTCCGACACAGCCCTGGCCAATGGGCAGGACACACCTCATCTCACGCCCTTGTTGTTCATCTTCTCAGACTTTCTGTCTCCATTTCTTCTCTTTTTGCCAAGTCATCGTGACAGCTTCTTTTAGCCGTCACTCTCCTGCGTTCACTCTCCTGCATGTACATGACCTTGGGACACACACACACATAGCAGAGAGAGGCTTCTGCACTTCACCTTTCACCCAGATCCCAGCTCCCTCTACACAAAGCCTTTTACATTTGAATACATACACAGCAAAATTATATGATTATAACATGAATGCAGATTTCAGAACAGGGAAGATCTCAACCTCTTTCAACACCCCCTCCTTGAGATCGACCCTTCAATTTAGGCCTGTACTCACAGCTCAGCATCAGAGACATCTTCCAACATCCCTGGGACATATCCATAGTAACATAGCTTCTGATTGGAGTATCATTACAAAACAAAAGAAGAAAAAGAAAAAAATATATATATATATAACTGAAGCATGCAAAAGCGCCGGGCTGCCTATGTAACCAGGGTAGCACCTTCTTGGGCCTTAAAGGGGGACTTCCTCGCCATGAAGCCCCTTTGTGGGTTCCGATTGGTGGTTGGAACCGTCAACCAGCGAAGTGATTTCCCCTCAAGTAGGGAGAGCTCCAGCTCCCCCCGGCTCCCAGTACTTACAGGGACGGCTGCCCTCTCTCCTTCCCTCTGAGTCGGTGGAAAGGGTTCCATCTCCCTCTCCCCCCTGCTGCCGCTGCAGGCTTTGGCAGCTCTCCCAGGCATGTTACCGCTGCTCCAACCGAGTAGACTCCAAGGAACGGAACGATGACTGCCCGGAGTGCCAGCCGCACCCTGGTTAGCTGTTCTGGGTAAGTGGGGGTGGCCGCACGCCCCGCCCACGTCCCAGGTAATTGGATGACACCTTCTCTCCACCACACCTCTGGCGTCACCACATACTCCTTACTCATCTCCTTCGCTCGCGCCGCCTGGTGGCCACCAGCATCCAGGCTTGTGGTGCTGTAGAATAGATTGGTTCCCCTCGCGCCTTCTTCCCTAGGGATTGGCTCCAGGTCGTGTGCGGGGACTCTTGGGTCGGAGTAGACTTCTTCAATAAGTCGACCCCAGGTGGTCAACTCCCATGGTCCAGTCCAACCCTGGCTCTCCGCCCTTTCCCTCTGGTCGCCTCTCAGGTCGTCGGCGATGGGCCTATACTCTGGGTCCCCAGGATCTCTGTAGACTCGAAACACCATATTCACCTGCGATGTCAGGAGCAGGTGTCCATGGACCTTGGCACCAGCACCATCATGGGGCCAGTTGGTGTCGATCACTCTTTCCCACAGCTGTTTGCCTTGCTGACGATTCACTGCCTCTTCAGCCAGCCCCAGCGCTTGTGATGACTCCAGCATCAGGGGTGGCGCAGACAGGCCCTCAACATCAGGTGAGCTGGGGTTGGGAGAGCTGAATGGGTCACCCCCGTTCCCCTCCCTTTCTCTTCCTCCTAGCACCGCTGGGGTCAAGGACTGCAGGGGGTCCAAAAACTTCCCTGCCATCCCTCAGCGGTTGCAACTTGCAGCAGGCATCCGTTCTCCTGCTCTAGCCGACAGTGTGCACATACATTGACAGACACATCCTCTGCCTTTGACTGGTCCAACACTCAGATCCCACTGGATGTGGAATTCTAGTCGGGGTAGACTCCTCAGTCGGCACGGTCCGCACACAAAACTGTCCAGTACCTTCACTGGTTTAGGGGACATTCCCTCAACCTCCCTTCGATTCATCCGAGCCTGAAGGGGCTTGCTTCGTCCTGGGCCTTCCCACTGGATGCCCAGGGTGGTGGGTTTACAGCACACCACACACTGGTTCTTTACTTCTCTCCATTGCAAAGTCTCTCTTTCACTTGTGGAAATTCCTTTCTTTGCATACTCCAACAAGTTAAGGGCTCTGCCTGCCCAGAGCCCACTGGTGCTTCTTCTCATGATAACCACCCCTTTAACAGTGGCCAGTCTGAGATAGGGTGGTAGACAAGGTTTGCTACTGGCCATGGTTTAAGCTCCTGGTTACCTAATCAGGAACTGGTTTCAGCTGCTCAACTCCTTGGATCCCGAACTTCTTCAACCGAACCGTGTTTCGGTCTAGAATCTCTGTCACTATGTCAGTCCTGTCGTACTTTGCCTTCACGGTTGCTCCAGCTGCGTGAGTCTGAGCCTTGATCCATACTCGCTGTCCAATATGTAATGACACTTTCTGGTCCAGGGGCGGTTCCTTCTCACCAGGGTCCCTCCCCACTACCGGTGACGTGATGGGGCGTTGATTCAGCTCTTCCGCTGGCGAGGACCTCCCAACTCGATGCCTGTCATTCAATGTTTGGACCAGATCCAGGATCTTTGTGCTCCACTCCTTAGCTTGGCGCACAGGCTTCACGGCAGCATAGCCTGACATAGAGTCCACTAACACCAACAGATACTTTTCTCCTCTCGCACCTGTTACTCCCAAGGGTCCTGCCACGTCCATGCAGATTGACCCCCATGGCACAGTGCTCTTGATAGTGAGTCCAGCCAAACGCTGTCCTCGCCGACCTGCGTTGTAACGATCACATTCAACACAGTCTCTCAGAACACGCCTTACTTCTTTTTCCGGAATCCATAGCTGCTGTTTCTCCAGTTCCCTGCGTGTCGGGACAGCCCCGGCGTGGCCGAGTGCCTCATGCACTGCCCGCGTCGCCCCCTCCACACAGTCTTTTGGGACTACTTTACCCCTTGGTGTATTGTCCCATTTCTCAATCCCGACAAAGACAATTCTCCTCATATGGACGAAACGATCCACTTCTTCGTTTCCTTGCCAGTGAGCTCCCTCTTTGGTGTGCGCCCTCTGGTGCACCACCTCTAGGTGCATGTTCATTCGCAGTTCAGCGATCTTCTTCCATAGGCTTTCATGAGCGACTTTCTTTCCTTTAGCCGTCTTATACCCATTTTCTTCCCAAATGGTTAAGTCCTCTTCCACAGCTTGGGCGCAGTAATAACTGTCTGTTATTACCTTTGCACGCTTAATCTTTCGCTTCTCCAACTCCAACCTCTTTCAACACTTCTTCCCACACACATACCTTTGCTCAGCCAGATTTATTGTAAATGTCACACAACGACAATGACAGAAATTGACTCCTACACTACAAAGACCACAGGCCAGTCATTTTCAGCAATGAACATTGTGTGCACTGTCTCACACAGACAAACTCTCAGTTTAACCAAGTCCACAAACAAGAAAATAGCAATTTACAATACCCTTTTCCTTTTACCCACTCTGTTAAAATCATCCTGCTTTCATTTTCTTTTCTGTTTTTTTGCTGCACATTTTTCCCTGCCACTTTTTTAAAATAATTTTTGGCCATAGCAGCTTTTATTGGCAGTATGGTATGGAGCCAGGAAATGGGGGGGAGATACATGGGCAAATTGGCGATGGGCTGGGAGTTGAACCTGCGCCGCCCGCACCACAACACGGCAAATGATGTGGTCGCCGGCTTCACCACCAAGCCACCCAGGCACCCTTACCTGCCATTTTAAGAGCAAACTTGACAGAAAACTTTACTCAAATGACCTTATTCCTACTGGGAAACTTCGAGGTATTTTCATTCAACGCACATGCGTGTTTGATGAAAATACCATATTGAACTCAAGCAAAGCGAAACTTCGATATGAACGTAAGAGCCGCATGGACCTGGGCAAAGAGCTGCACGTGGCTCTGGGGCCGCGGGTTGGCCAGCCCTGCTGTAGAGGTTAAGGCAAGTCCTGAGGTGTCGGCTCAATGGGAAGAACAAGATCTGAGAAAACAACACCTTTTCCCTGCCAGTCATCAGATACCCTGCTGGGATAATATGCTGGCCATACAAGGAGAGTCACTGATATCAAAACAAGATCACTCCTTACCATGAATGGAGTGTTTCACCCCAAATCCAGCACCCTGAGACTACACGCCCATTTGTTTTCACTTTGTTATAATACCATTAACAGTTGAGTGTAGAATATTTAATGAGAAATTTTCCTGACTGCACATTGTAACACACTGGAATTCACTGAGCTCCTGAGAGTGACTCATTCTTTCAAAAATATTTGTAGAAGCAGTCTGCATGACCTAGGTGCTAGGCTTTATACACCTGTGACGATGGAAACTGTCCAGATCATCTCTTCTTAGCCAGAAACAATGCTTGCAGTGTTGCAATGGCTATATCTGTTAATTTTGGATCATATTTTCCTGGGAATGATTATGCTGTATTCCTTTTATCCTTTTGTGGTTTTCTCTATATTCCCCATGCAGTCTATTAGACATATTTGCATAGTATTTTTTACTTACCCCAAAGTTTGTCAGCAGTGGTGTGTGTGTGTAAGTCAGCATTGTGTAGCTGGGGCACAATGTTTGCATAGTAAGGGTGGGAGTGGCTGGGTAGGTCAGAGTCTGAGCTGAGGCGTCATGTTGGTTGTAGTCAGATGTAGACCAAGACATTGCAGCTGCCTGCCGCCCAGCACTAATGACAGAAGGAGTAGCTTTCCACCCTGAACAATGCAGCCCTCCATCACCAACTGTAGTTGACAATTCAGCTGGGGAGCCACTGGCAACATCACAACCAAAGACTCCTGGTGAACAAAGAACAATTTCAGCATTCCACATATGGAAACAAGTTTTACATCAAACTGTTCTTTTAGTTTTTGTGCATGTAGTTCACAGGTGAGACTTCTACCTTGTGTAAGTGATTGCTGGTTGTTGTGTAAGGCCACATCCTGAAAAAAATACAGACGACATCAATGAGCATATCAATAACTACAGCAGCCCAGAGTGTTCTTCCTCTACAGAAGGCATGGCAGTGGGATTAAGTAGGTCTTCAAAGACATAGTTACATCATCACTGTAATATTGAAACATAAATATGCAATAATCACACTGAGAATTCACATCCAAATACAGTACAGTCTTGAAAGTTCTTTTTTGTGAACTTGTTTTTCTGTTAATTAGTAAGTAAAGCTCTGAATTTTGTATTTTTGGGCATGGAAGTAAATCCAACACAAGCTGACAATTTCATCTTTATACTGAGACACTTGGTTGTTTGGCTTGATGGTGCTCTCAATTGGTGTTGGCTCTCACTGCAGTATTGTATAAAAAGCAAAAATCCAGCCCTCCTTCTCCTCAACTGCCTTCTGCTTTCCACCTGAGGACCATTGCCTCAGACTTCGAGATGCTAATTCTCATATATAATTCTCTCACTTCACACTCAGCCTCAAATTGCTCTAGTGTGAGCTGGAGGCCAACACCTGATGAAGACAACCATGACGCCAAGGACCACATCATCTGCAGAAAGCCGAGATGAGATTCTGAGGCTACCAAGGTGGAAGCCTTCCTCCACTTGGCTACACCTAGAAATTCTCTCCATAAATAGTATGAACAGACATTATGACAAAGGGCAGCTGGAAATTAGACTTATTGCCAGTAATGTGGACCAACCTCTTGCTGAATGGACCAGATACCCCACATTCCAGTTGCACCCCCACAAGATACCCTGAGGGACACCGTCAACCCACCCCAGAAGTCCTGTCACCAAGGAGATTTTTAAATACCTCAGTGACCTCACTGCCAATGATGGGTGAGTCATCCCCTTCATCCCCAGAGTATTCTTCCTCTACAGAAGGCATGCCAGTGGGATTAAGTAGGTCCTCAAAATATTCCTTCCACTGCCCAACTATATGTTCAGCTGATGTCCACAATCACCACACTGTGTGGGTAGACCACCACTTTCTTCAGCTGATGGCTTGTCAGAATCAATTTGAAGCAAATTCTGAAAGTCTTTTTTCATGACCTCCCACATGCAAGGTTTTGCTTCAGCCACTGCCTGAGCTGCATTCTGCTTGGCCTGCCTCCGAAGCTGCCTCAAAAGTTCTACATACTAACCAAGCATAACAGGACTCCTTCTTAAGTTTGATGGCTTCCTTTCACTTCCAGTGTCCACTATCTGGTTCAGGGATTACCAACATGACAACCACCTTGCAGCTGCAACTCCATCCAGCAACCTCAACAGTAGAGGTGTGTAAAAATGTATAGTCAAACTCAGTGTCCTCAACCTGCCTCAGAATGCTGTCAAAGTTATATCAGTGGTGTGAGCTGAAGCTTGCACTTACAGGAGTCTTTGTTAGGAGTTCTCAGTGCACCCTCACAGAAGTGTGGCAGACAGGTATCAGAACCATATGCAGCACTCCTAAGATGGAATGACACCCAAGGTCATGTTTATTAGGGACTTCATAAAAATACAAACAAGGGCTTCAGACAAGCTGGAAAAAGAGAACCTGTATAAAAGACACCTGTCCGCACTCAATCAGACTTGAGAGCTTTCATGTATTGCCAGATTTTGGCAAACAGCCTCCTTCCCACCGTACTAAAGATGCACTGAAGATTAGTCTTAGCTGGGTCTGCCAGAATGACAATGACTCAAAACACACAGCCCGAGCAAGTGAGGAGTGGCTCCATAAAAAAGCATTTCAAGGTCCTGAAGTCTCCAGACCTTTGGAGGAAGCTGAAACTCAACGTTGCCCAGCAACAGCCCCGAAACCTGAGAGATCTGGAGAAGATGTGTATGGAGGAGTGGGCCAGAATCCTTGCCGCAGTGTGTGCAAACTTGGTCAAGAACTACAGGAAATGTCTAGCCTCTGTAATTCAATTCTGTTAAATTTTATTTATGTAGCACCAAATCACAACAAACAGTTGCCTCAAGGCACATTTTATTGTAAGGCAAAGACCCTACAATAATTACAGAGAAAAACCAACAATCAAAATTACCCCCTATGAGCAAACATTTGGCAACAGTGGGAAGGAAAAATTCCCTTTAAACAATCTGCTGTGTTGGGGCTGAGTAAAGAGAGACAAGACAGCACACATGCTGTGGAAGAGAGACAGAGATTAATCATAACTAATGTTTAAATGCAAAGTGGGGTATAAACCCAGTAAGAAGAGGTGAATGAAAAGAAACAGTGCACCATGGGAACCCCCCCAGCAGCCTAGGCTGATTGCAACATAACAAAGGGATGGTTCAGGGTCACCTGAACTGTTTTACAACTACTCTTTCAAGAATCTTTGGCCTATAATTAGCAAAAACAGCTGGGTCAAGTGATGGCTTTAATTACTGCCAGTTTAAAAGCTTGTGGTACATAGCTAACTAATAAAGACAAATTAATCATATTTGAAAAACTGAAGCATCAATAAAGCGCCAATAAAACTCTAAAAAATCAATTGTAGTGAGCAAGTCTAAACATATACCAGCAGTGCTGAAAGCAGGAGAACATGAAGATGTGTCTTTGAGATGGATATGATTATTATTTTTGTCTAAAATTTTGTTTGTGAAGAAATCCATGAAGTCATTACTAGTTAGAGTTTAAGGAATACTTGGCCCAACAGAGCTCTGACTCTTTATCAACCTGTAATAACTGTAATAAAACATATTTCCCATTGCTGTGTAATCTATTAAAGTAAATGTAAATGTTATTAAGAAATGATCAGACAGGAGGGGGCTTTCAGGGAATACTAATAAGACTTCAGTTTCTATGCCATATGTCAGGACAAAATCCAGAGTATGATTAAAGTGGTGGGTGGGCCCCTAGAGAGATTAATAAAAACTAATGATTAAATGCAGACTGGCGTGTGCGGAGAAAAGGCTTCTTCTTCATTCTCCATTCTTATTCTCCTGCACAGCCTCTCTTTGTCCAAAGTGTTCTGAATAGTTGAATGATGCGCAGTGACACCATCTGCAGCAGGATGATATTGTAGGTCTTTGCAGCTGGTCTGTGGGTTGGCTATCTCACCATCCTTAGCTTCCGCCTATCTGAGATTTTTCTTAGCCTGCCACTTCAGACCTTAATTGGCAAGATGCCTGTGGTCTTCCATTTCCTCACTATGTTCCTCATAGTGGAAACTGACATCGGGAATCTCTGAGACAGCTTCTTGTATCGTTGCCACTCTGCAGAAGATGCAAGGAGGAGGAACACTTGCAATTGGCCACCTTAACCCTTTCTCATAATTGGATTCACCTGTGTATGTAGGTCAAGGATCAATGAGCTTACAAAACAAATTCTGTGTTCCAGTAATTAGTGCTAAAGGTATTCAAATCAATTAAAAGACAAGGGTGCCAAAATTTATGCAAAACTATTGCACCCTTTCTGTAAATTCTATAAACTTAATTTCACTTCTCAAATATTACTGGGTTTGTCTGCTATATGATATAGTTAACTGATATGGCTCATCCTAACAATGAGTGATTTATGAAGGAAAATTGTAAAAAATTGCCCAAACTTTACTGTAATTCATATCACGGTGATGATTAGTTGACAGCTCAGTGCCACTTTTCAACAAGTGTCCGGATTATGTGGCTGAGGATATAACTACAAAATTGATTATCGACCTATACATGTACCTAGATTGTACGGAACTCCACAAGGGACATAGAAAAACCCCCAAAAAACAACAGACTTTTGCGAGATCTCGCAAAAGTTTTTAATGTTATGTCCTGCACTTCCGTGTTAATCTTGATGTGGTCCGTCAGGACGTTTGAAAGGATCTCACCGATCCTATCAAGATTAACATAGAAGCGCATTCCCTATAATTAAATAAAGTTCTGCCACACCCACAGATTTTATTCTATTTATTTATACATTTATTTGTTTATATACGGGATGAGTGACTGAGCGGAGAAGGGATACGGGTCAGCGCCAGGGGCGGGGTGGCCATCGGGAGGGTTCCCGAACGGCCAGTCATGCCGCAGGTACAGACAATGATGGCCAGTCACAAAACCAAGCTCCCGGGCTGGGGTTGAAATTTCAACCCCAGCCCGTCCCTGGTCAGCGCTGTGTGTTTGTGCCGATTGAAGGACGCCGTGAGAACAAGACAGTCAGCCGGGTTTTTTCCTTCATTCCTGTACAGTTATGGCCTGGTTAATGGCCAGCAATAAATGCCGGATTATAAATTAAAAGTGACTTTTGCGGGCTCTAGCTCAACAATCCTTTCAACATCCTGATGGACCGCATCAAGATTAACACGGAAGTGCAGGACATAACATTATAAACTTTTGCGAGATCTTGCAAAGGTTTTGCGTTATCTCGCAAATGTCTTGCGAGATCTCCAGGCATTCCCAGCACACCCTCACAATACATTTGGGTGCACCGGGTCTGTCCAGCATCCTCCCCCGCCACCTGATCCAATTCACTACCAGGTGGTGATCAGTTGACAGCTCAGCTCCTCTCTTTACCCGAGTGTCCAGAACATACGGACGCAGATCCGATGATACAATTACAAAATCGATCATCGACCTGCGGCCCAGGATATCCTGGTGCCACGTGCACTTATGGACATCCTTATGCTCGAACTTGGTGTTCGTTATGGACAAACTGTGAGTTGCACAGAATTCCAACGACAAAACACCATTTGGGTTCAGATCGGGCAGGCCGTTCCTCCCAATCACGCCCCTCCAGGTCTCACTGTCATTGCCTCACGTGAGTGTAACCCAAGTTGTTTCTGGTCATTGTGTGTATATTTTTTCTTTTTTTC
>VOQJ01046382.1:0-12861 GCA_015052665.1 Apistogramma diplotaenia | reverse complement strand
CTTGCCGGTACTATGACATGTAGAGCGGTCCTGTCTAATGGAACATCAAGAAATTCTCAATCTAATGGTTCTGTGCGTCTTAATTTATACTTTATGGCCTAAGGCATCCTAGGTTTCAAACATCATCACACTAGATCATCACCCCATTGCTCTCATCCAACCAGGGTGGTAAATTTAATCTGTTGACAGACCATCACCCTACATGGGCTTTATCCGACTTTATCATTACTCATTACAGCTAGACGTTAGCTAATCCTTTGGGTACTTTTATATTCTTGGCCATGTCTTAGTCATGTCTCAACTTTGCTCTCCTTGTCTGTCACGCAGTTCGTTTTCTTGATCGCCATTTTCTGCAGCCACTGTGTAGCAGTTTCGCTTCCTCTTTATACCCTGCTCTGGATTTAGACAACTTCCTGAGTATGACTTCAACAACAGACATACTCTCTTAAATCAACATTTGATTCTAAAGCATATAATCACCATATAAATTGATTATGATTGCTCACTATTTACCACACTTAGGCTATTTGGGCCACGAGGTATCAACTCACCTTGATAACGTAAAATTGTGTTTACCGACAAAGCAACAAATAAACTCTTCTTTATAAAGAAGAGTTTATTCATAAATACAACAACTGATACGTCCTGCATTAAAACTGACATTTTCTAAATATAATAATAAACATGAACCCACTGTGTACTCCTAAGCAACTATATCAGGAGAGTCCTTCATCATGCCAATCTTGTATCCTACATACATACTTAGTGCATTGCATTTTTGAAAATAAATCGCCCTCGTAACACTGGGGAAAAAATAAAGTTGACATTAAGCGATGATTTAATGAGGTCCTGATGTTACAAGAGAAGGAAGAATTAGAGTTTCATTCACATGAAATTTACAGGTCGGGGAGTTTGAGACGCCAGCTCAGAAACAATTTGAAGTGAGGGGGAACAAAGCTATTTAATAACTGATTAAGTCGTGTTTTAGACTGCTTATTGCTAGCGGATCTATTCTGACCCAAAGTGCAGCCGTGATTGGTTCTGGATGACGGCTTTACAGCAGACAGCCGTGCCCACTCTTTCTGGTACCGGTGCAACATGTCTTAGCGGTACGCAGTACCGGACCGTACCGGCTTACTTTCACTGCTGCATATAAGTCTACGAGGGCTGTATTCAACCCCTAAAAAACAAATATAGCCTAATATTTTGTGTCTACATTTATACTTGCCCACCTAAATTTTCAGTCTGCCCACCCAGCTACAGTGGGCTAGAACCGGGCCTGGTTCTAGCTGTGTTTGATAGGTTTTACAAATACTTTATAATCTGATAATAATCAACTTTTCATTTTGATTTATCTGCACATGTGCACACAAATGGGAATCTTGGCCTGGTGGTTAACGGCTGACTCTATAGTGAGCTCTGAGATGCACAGCAGTCCAGCAGATGAGTTCCCAGACTGATCTAAAGCTGATGGGAAGTTAAATCGAGCAGATATAATATGAAAAGCTCTTTGTGTTTCCATGGGTTCTCCTTCTAAAAAGAACAGTAAAAGCTTTCACACATTAACTACAGTGTCAATATAGTCAAGTGCAAACAGTGTCCACAGCATTTCTCACATATGAGACACAAATGAGGGATTGTATTCTCACTTGAGGAAATACTCTGCTACGATAATACGAGTAGTTCGGTTTAGAAAAGTGTGCTGCCTGGCTAGAAGAGACAGGAGGCGGG
Source organism: Apistogramma diplotaenia (assembly GCA_015052665.1). Taxonomy (NCBI): domain Eukaryota; kingdom Metazoa; phylum Chordata; class Actinopteri; order Cichliformes; family Cichlidae; genus Apistogramma; species Apistogramma diplotaenia. Next base: position 11,130 of record VOQJ01046382.1, on the reverse strand, counting down.
ACAACAAGAGATATCTGTTAGTTTTGATATGCAAAGCTCACGTTGAGTCTAAACTTTGAACACGGTGACAGCAGGGCGTGATACTGAAATACCAGATGTCAAGTTTGTGTCACACGTGGCTGTTTTGTTATGTTTTTTTAATGAATCTTTCATACCTGCGAGGATGGAGGGACCTGGGCGCCAAAACCAAACACAGGAAACATCTTATTACTACACAGAGACACAGAATGAGCTCATTGAGTGGTATATTATCCTGCAGAATGGGATCATCACTTTTAAGTGTCTTAATATGAGGATTTTTAAGTTAGTAATTCTTCATCAACACTATCTTTAACATATTGTTTTATTTATTTATTTTCAATTTTTGTAATCAGACTTCTTCCTTCAATATCCTTCGTTATTATGACACTTATTAAGGTGGTAGCATAATGTACCTGTCATAGTCCTGGATGACATTACCCACTGCCCAGATGGCTGACAGGTACTCATTATAACCATCGGGACTGATGTAGTGGAGGGACTGGGGAGTACTGGGATCCCCGTTGGAGCCCGTGAAGTCAACAGCGATCTGGAACGAGATACAAAGAGCTTCTCAGTCACCATCCACACATCAAAGATACGTAATGAAGTATATATGAAGCTTCTACAAGTTTCAGACAGGCAACGTAAAAGTAATTTAAAAAGCTTGCCAAACAATTGATTTAAAAAAATGAAAGTTTTTCTACACTCACCGTGAAGCTGATTTGACATCCACCCATTATGTAATCCAGGAAGGTGTACTCCTTCAGTATCTGAATGGGTAAAGATTACATGAACTGTGTGCAGCAATCCAATGAATATCAGCACGACTCAATTCAAGTTATTTTAAGCTGAGAAAAACGTGCTAAAATCAAAGCAGGGAAGTTTTACATCATCACCTGGCAGTGCCTGATGCAGATGACCCCAGAGTTTTTATAGCTTTGCTTCTTTAACTTTTTAGGGTTGATACACTCAAATTCAGGCTGAAATGAGACCACGAGTCATAATAATGTCAGTGAAACACAAACAGTGTGACTAGAGAGGCTGAACCATAGAGGCCTCACCGGGCTGATGTCCGTCCCTGTTTGCATCTCCGCTAGCGTGGCTTTAAAGCTCCCGATGAGGTCATGGGAGCCATTGACGTGACGGTCGTAACAGTCAACCTGGGGACGCAAACGGGGAGATTTTTCTGTATCTACATAAAAACAACTACGTGATGAGTTCAGACCAAGTATGAGGACAGGGTGATACAGTAAGCTATGGTTGATGACACAATTTTTAAATATCCAATATGAGTGTAATACATGCAATGACTAAGTCAAATGAGTGAAAGAAAAGAAAAAAACCCTCAACACATACACGCAGCGCTTATCCAGCCGGGTCACATGTTTGGGAGCATTGTAACAGGAAAAGGGATACAATTACAAGATTAGTTATTAGTAAGCAGTGTCGTCAATAAAGCCAACAAAATAAGAGGGAGGAGGGCAAGAAATGACAGTTTTCACACATCAAAACATTATTTAAAGGCGTTTTCAGGTAATGTTAATAGTGTGTGTTTTACTGAGCAGACAAATAAACAAAAGATAAATAAAATGACCTTTATAGGCCTCTCTACATCTCCTCCACAAAGAGATCGCAATGAGATCCGGAATGGCCTCCATACTGGGTTCAGGTTGTTGAACACAACCTGCATAAAGAGGTTCCCATTAGACACAAGTCAGTAAGGATTAAATGTAAGCTGAAGAACGGCTTGTTGGTGGATTTGTGTACCTCTGTCCTGTGAGCCAGCTGCCATCCGGTTTCTGTCTGCTTGTAGAATTCCAGGAAAGGGTCGGACCACCACAGATACTGACAAACCAGTCCCAATTAGCTACTCTCAGAACTTACAAGCAATGAATTTAAACCAAAGCAGTTCGCTTTATTAAAGAAACCTTGATGCAACTTTCAGTACCTTTTTGTCCAGCTTGCGGCCCGACACCTCGAAGTTTGCTACTCTGGTGTCTGTGATTTCTTCAGCAGAGATCTAATCAAAAGAAGAATGATGTGTAAAGATTTGGGCAGTTGTCCTAAGGAACACTTCACAGTGAGAGATGACGCTTCATTTCTGGGTCTTATATAAAAGATTAACCTCTGGATGTACAAAAGAATGAAGCCAATGCACGAGTGCAACTGCATTCTTTCTAATCACCAGCAGGGGGCAGCTTCTCTGGTTTGAAAAAGAAGTCTGATTATATAGAAGTCAATGAGAAAATCACCCCATTCCTCACTTTACTGTATGTATTCGTTTGGTAAATCGTTTCCCAGTGGGTTTATGGTCTAAAATGCTAGTTTTACATCTTAATTACTACAGTATGGAGTTGTTTTTAATTATTATGGCCTCACTTAGTGTAAAACAGAGGACAAAGCAGAGCATGCATTAGAATATGGCTACTTCATGATTTACAACTACAGATCTGCCTTTTAATTGCACTTGTCACATTAGAAATCAGTATAAATAAGCATTTTTACACTTACATACCCAGCCATGACCTCCTACAGCTATATTACACTGAAGAGAACCAATCAATCAACCAAAGGTTTCCATAACCTTTGATTATCATTAACTAGAATGCCTAATTCCAGCAAAATATGAGTATATTGTGACTAATATGGCTTTAGCATTTGAGGATGGTGTCATGCATACCATACAAAAGTAAATGCTATTTCTACCACGAACTGTTAGTACACACAGGCTGGAATTCATCATAAAGATCATAAAGAGAAAAGAGTCGACTCACTGTGATGGTCCCGCGCCCTGCCGGCCTCCTGTCCTTCAGCAGCAACGACCGAGTCATCTGCTTGTTAGAAACAATCTGGACACACAACGGCAGCAACGATTAACATTTAAGCGGTGCATGAACGATCAGTGTTTTCAATCAAGCTCAATAAGCTGAAACTCACCTGCCCGAGGGTGCATTCAAGCTCGCCGAGAAAATCATCATCGCCCAGGTCGTAGGTGTCATTGTCAATATCATACACACAGAATTTCAGCTTCTGCACCATCTCGAAATAGTAGTCGAGCACAAACTTCTTAGAAAACTTTGGATTCAGGCAGTTCAGGATCATCTCTGTGCGCCCAAACTAATTCACACAGAAAAAAAAAACAAGTTTAATGTAACTCACATGACTTAGACTGAAGCAGGAGCAGAGAATATTAATCAGTGCCCGCCATGCGCACAGTTAATATAGATGCCTGCCTAATACGCACCTCATACCACTGAGAGCCTGATGTGTTGATGTACAAAGCACACAGAGGGTCAGACTTAGAGAAGACGTCCATGTCCAGTAGGTTTTCACAGGAGATGGTCAGCTCTACCTTGCTGGCACATTGGGTGCCAGGCGTTACCAGGGCCCCGCCTGAGGCCATAGCAGCCGTTCCTGCAAAGAGTTGCACAGATAAACCACAGAGTTCACTTTTAAACTACCTCTATGTTAATATTTTCTGAAACATTTCAGAGAGAATAAACTACTTTTAAACATTGCCCTGCAAAAATTGCTATATTTACTGATACTTTATAAATATCAGTAAAAAAAAATCCATCACTGTGGAAAAATTATTGTTCCTGAAAAAACAAAAAACACGCGAGTTGCATAAGCACGCATTTCCTATATTATTGCATATTTTATTGTTTCATAGGAGTATTACTCAGGCAGATCATTTTAATATGTGTTACAAAGAATAAATACATAAAAGTTGGTAATTTGAGTCACAACACACTTTAAGAAGTGTTTTATAGACATGAAGGGTGCGTCACATTTGCTGGACTTCGCGTGACTGCAACAACCACTGTTGCCAGTAAAATGTTACCCAAGAGTGCTGAATGAAACTTCGAGTAGCGTTTTTGACACGTTTCAAAAAGGTTCAGAAGTTCAAAAAGCCTCGTTTTGCCATCACTATTTTCAAGTCGAGTATAAACACGAAAAGGCAACGAATTTCATACGTTCATACGTATTTTCAAGAGGGAATCCGTCTACGCGATAGCAAGGAATCACTGGAAAACACCAAGACTTAACCACTTACTTAATTACAAGAGGGTAGAGCCTCCACGAGCACTACAATCATCGGGATTAGTGAGGATCGTCACATACCTGCCCAACACCGGATCACCACCAAAATTTAATCACTTGTTCCCCGTACGACACCCAAAATACAGAAATTTCTATGGAAATCCTTTTATAATATTCAGTTATCCCTCTAACGGAGAAACAGCCCTAAACCAAAAAAACAGCTTGCCTCCACCCATCAGTGGGTGGGGTAACTATGAAGCGCTTTTACCGTTATTCGAACTAACACAAGCAGGCAATGATAGTTGGGTGGCGCTCTCACAGCCAGTCTCTTTCACACCACATTACTTACCTGTCCAGATGTTCACAAATAAAAACTATTCCTTCCTCTGCTGCTCTGTTTATATGTAAAGTTTACATGACAACAGCAGCTGTGCTGTACCCCGGGATAGAGCCCACTGCGGCCCTGCCCACATGACGTGCTTCTGCCCGCTTCACCCCTTAACCCTTTCATGCATGAATTATGATAACCTACTTCGGGATTTTTTCCCCAAGTGTTATTATTACTCTTTGGGCATTGAAAAAAAAATTACGTTTTTTTTTTTTTTAAACATCTATTTTTCAAGGAGTTGGTGACATGTTCACTGGACAACATGCGTTTGAACCTCAAATAATGAAATATGTTTTTAAGAAAACAGCTTATAAAATAAACTTTTGTGAACACTATAAAATGTGTTTTTTATGATCTTTAACTGTGTGTGTTCACAATATGAACATATTCCACAACTGTTCAATGTACTGCAAAAACATCAAACCTCTTGACATCAAAAATCAATCAAACAATAATTGATACACAGATAATACTTCAGTAATAACATTATACCAACCTACTACCGTGACAATTTTTTTCAAAAGTAGTTCGGTACATCAATCTTGTGTCTTTTTTTCAGTGGGAAAAGTTTATCTCGTATGGAAATGTACCATCTTTTATTTTTACGTCTGTGTGGATGCATTGCCACACATTGATTCATGGGGTCCACCCCTCCCATAATTTTCAGCATTAGTGACACAAGACGAGGATCCTCTTCCCTTTTCTTTGAGCTCTATATCACTCTTCGGCTTCAGCTGAGCCTGTTGCTCCTGCATGTGCCAGTGCCATATATGCCTTGTTGTTTAAATGCCTGAATAAATGCAAAAAAATTGTCAAAAAAGACTTTGTGATTCTTTTGCTGGATGTCGTCACAAAAACAAAACAAAATATTGCTTCATTCCAGTAAAAACTACATTTAAATTCAAATAACATAAATTAATTCATTTGCAGCCAAAACGTTACTGCAGGTGAAGAGTAGAAAAAACTTGCAGCAATACTATAAATTTTAGCCAGCAATGCACAATGTCCAGTTTAGTGGACGCATGATAAATCGCAATTTCCTCAAAACACAAAATCAATATTTGGAAATTTTAACAATAATTTTACTCCTTAGTTGTTGCTTTATGTCAGGCTTGTTTTTTTTTAAGCTCCGTGGGTCTCCTACAATTTAAGTTTTGGACAGATATTTTTTTTTGATCTTCTTTTTGCACTTACAACAGTTGTCCACTGGGATGCAACGTATGGCATGACACAATAGTGTCCATTCTAATGGCTGAGAACTGAGACATGAAAACACATGCATATAGAAGAAAACGGCTATTGAATTGCTGTCCACTGTAGTGACCACTATGCATGAAAGGGATAAGCTTCAAACATTTTTTCAGCTGTTGTCTTCTGAAGCTGGAGTTTTGTGTGAGTCCGTGTGCAACGTGTCTGCTGCAAACAGTGCTACGGTGCGGATTCCCTGCGGAACTCTTCTATGCTTTCGCTGTTTCTTCACGACTCAATAACAAGGTGAAGCAGAGTCCTCCAGGGTGCGTTCAAGAAATATTTTTGTCAGCTGTATTGAACACCAATTTAAAAATATAAAATAAAAAAATAATTAAAATAAATAAAAGGCGTTTGAGGCTTGAGTCAGTCGACCCTTTTAGTGGAGTTTATCAGGTTCAGCTGGTGTATGTGCACACAGGGGTTCAAGTCTCTTTGAGCGCTTAAATTAAAGTAATTTTAGAAATTAAATTTATTAATTTTAGAAATTAATTTTAGAAATTAAATGTATTGGGTTTTTTGTTTTATTCTGCTTTCACGCCAGCTGACCCACTGACAGACCTCATATATATATAATTTAGCATTATATATATATATATATATATATATATATTTTTTTATTTTTTTTTTTTTTTTTTTTTTTTTTTTTTATAATTTTTTTTTTTTTTTTTTTTATTTTTTTTCTTTGTTAGTTTTTCAACGTATATCTTTAGTGCTCTTGAATGCTCCCCGTGTGCCCCTTTGATCTGTGACAGTGTGTCAGTGATGAGCGGTCATTGAGAGTCTGGACCTGTAAGGAAATGGCAGGGAGGATTTTAACGCGGAGTGTGAGCGGTATTTTAGCGAAGCTTGCATCTGGCGCAAACTGCGCTAAAAACAGAGCGGCAAACCGGAACTACTGGACTGCTTTAAGGAGAACTCCCGCAGATCTCACGGTAAATAATGACGCTTTTCTAATCAAAATAAAGTTGCTGAATTCATCATCAGACAGACGTCTTATTTTATCTAAAGCAGTTCCGTGATTTGCGCTCAGGAAGATCAGAGGTGCATAAAGCTGTATGTGTAACATATACACTACCAGTTTGGACTGGCACTGTAGGTGAAGGGGAAATTTCCCCGTTGTGGGATCATTAAAGTTCTATCTTATCTTATCTTAAGCCTTTAATACATGAGCTGCCAGTAACAAGTGAATCATACTGATATGCGTATGTTTGCCAGCTGGCTGCGTAATCCTGCAGGGACCAGCCAGTGACCCCTGCACAATGAAGCCCTGCCTGGTTACTCGGGGTCAGCACAGCCGCCAGCCACCAGTTTGGTTTGGTGCTTTCATGTTTACATTTCCTCGTGTGTTTTTGTGTCACTTCCTTGTGCACAGGCTGGTCGAGCTGCATTCCTCCTGGGGCTCCCCGCGCTGTCCTGCTTCGGTTATGCCGCTTATCGCAAGGTGCAGAGTTCAGCTGTGGTGTGCGCTTTAGACAAAGGTACATGGCAAAACTCAGGTGCCGTATGTACAGAGTTTGGCATGCAAACATGGTCTTTTAAAAATAATTTCCCTCGTTGGGAGGTTGGATGTAGTGAGTTTCAGAGCTGGTGGTTTGTGCCTGTGTAGGGGGGGTTTTGGAGCAGGCTGACTACCTATACAGCTGTGCAGAGACAGAGAAGCTCTACCAGCTGCTGCTGCAGTACAAAGACAGGTACGGAGAGTGTGCAGAGGGTTATTCATTGTTTTATCCTTGACCCTTGGTTTGTGTGTGTGTGTGTGCGCGCGTGTGTGTGTGTGCTCGTGTTTTGTAATACAACCAACAGAACCAAAGTAAAACGTTTCACCACCCAGTGGGCTTAAAGTTGTGACTTTTATTTGTTTGTTTGTTTCCAATCAGTCTGAATTTAGTTGGATAAAAATGACTGTGTGTGTTTGTGTGTGTGTGTGTGTGTGCCCATCAAGCGATGATGCAGAGTTCCTGTGGAGACTGGCCCGGGCCTCTCGGGACCTGGCTCTCCTGCCCAGCATGGAGGCCGAGCGAAAGAAGCAACTCACGTTTGATGCCCTTGACTATGCGCAGAAAGCCCTGGAGAAGGATGAGACGTGTTTTGCAGCCCATAAGGTAAAATGTTGGCTTCCCCGGAGCGAACTGCACACTCGCATGGTCCTGATTACAAAGCCACTGAGGTCCGATTTTTAACAGCCTTCTTTATTTATCTTTCTTCCGCACGTAACGCAGTGGTATGCCGTGTGCCTCAGTGATGTCGGCGATTATAAGGGAGTGAAGGTTAAAATTGGAAATTCGTACATCATTAGGGAACATCTAGAGGTGAGAGGCCATTTAGGTCAAAGTCATGTGATCAGAATCGCGGGATCGTATTTAAGCAACATCTGAATGCTCTTCTTTCTCCCTTTTTCTCCCCAGAGAGCCATCGAGCTCAACCCTAAAGATGCCACCTCCATACACATTTTGGGTTACTGGTGAGTCTTTTTCCAAAGACTGTGTGCATGTGATTCAGTCCATGCCTGTCAATCTGTTCCAGCAACTGTTCATCAGCCCACTACAGACTTGGCGGTCGTGTTGCAGGGGACCCCGATAAGTGCAGTGCTGAGTGTGAGGTCGCCTGCATGAGCGGTTCTCATATTTTGGCTGCAAGTTGTTCTTCCTGTGAGAGCTGCCTGCTCCACAGACCTTTAGCCTAAACCTAACCCTGAATCAAATCCTAGGGCAAACACAAAGCTATGGTCGTCCTCAGGCATCATCTTGGTATTTCAGTGCAGTCTGTGCAGTAGCTGCTGATCCCCATCATCAAACAGTGCCGTGAACCAGGACCTCTGTCTCCTGTGTTGGATCTCTTAGGTGCTTTGCTTTTGCTGAGCTGCCGTGGTATCAGCGCAAGGTGGCAGCTGTAATATTCTCATCGCCGCCCAAGTCTACGTACGAGGAGGTGAGGGGCCTCTCGGTCTAAGTGTCCCGTCCTTTGTTCTCTCACTGGTTGCACAGTGAGTTTTGTTTTTCTGTCTCTTTCAGGCTTTGGCATTCTTCCTGAAAGCTGAGGAAGGTAGAGTACTACCAAAGCCTCTAACACTCAATAATAAACACAGACGGCTGCATGTCTGGAAATGATTTTAAAATGGCATCGGCCAACAAATATTTGTGTGTCTCCTGTTTTTCTCAGTTGACCCAAACTTCTACAGCAAGAACCTGCTGATGCTCGGGAAGACGTATTTGGCCATGAAAGACAAGGAGAACGCTCTGCTGTGGCTGACCAAGGCAAAGGAGTACCCTGCTCACACACTGGAAGACAAAGACGTACGCATACACACACACACACACACACACACATCCCAGATTTATGATTTACTGTGTTTTTATATATTGTATGTCATGCTGATCTTCCTCTGCAGGTCCACAAGGAAGCCGTGGATCTCTTGAAGAAGCTAGGATGAAGCTCTTGTTAGAGCTCAGTGAAACACGATGCCTCTCTGGACCATTAACAGCTGCTAACTAAATGTTTTGTAAAGATTTTGTACCGTATTTTTCAGACTATAAGTCACACCAGCCAAAATATGTATAATAAAGAATAAAAAAAAAAAACACATATAAGTTGCATTTTTTTGTGGAAACTTATTTGATAAAATCCGAGACTAAGAACAGACATTTCATCCTGAAAGGCAATTTAAAGCAACACATTCAGCTACATGACGCCTAGAAAAGAAACGGAGTACGTGTCTGGTACATAATATATTAAGTTATTCAGATAACTACGGCATAAAGAACAAGCTAACAAGTTTATCAAACCACCAGTCTCACTCTAAATCACTAAATCCATTGAATTCTTCATCCTCTGCGTCACTTCTAAACAACTCCAGAGGTACATGCAGCACCGCTTCCTCTTTCATCAGACTCGTCAGTAGCAGTTCCAACTATTCCGGCCTTTCTGAATCCCGACAGGAACATTTGAAATTATATAATAATGTGTTAATAGTTTCACATATAAGTCGCAGCCCCAGACAAACTGAAAAAAAGTGCGACATAGTCCAGAAAATACGGTACTTACTTATTAATAATAATAAAAGCAGAATTGTTACTGACTTTGCACAGATAAATCACACATGCCTTTACAAAATAATAAAATGTCCTGCAGTTAATAGTTTCCTATTTTCCATTATTCATTTAACATTTTACTTCCATCAGATTCCAGAGTGTTTTGAGTGTTTTTGTTTAGCATCACAGTGGCTGCAGATCCATGATGTTCCACCACACCCCGGCGGTGCTGAAGGACATTTTTATGTTCAGGAAACCAGTTTGAGAGGATGAGAGTTTTTATTTTTCCTGCAAAAACGAAGTTTGATTTCAGCAGTGCAGTAACATTACTACATTGCATTTTCTTCTTTTTGGGTTAAAAACGAAAGAACGCTGAATGAATCCATTCCTTTACACTGAGTATTTTCTCTATGGAGAGTTTAAGTTGTATTTTAGCAGAACCAAATGAGCCAACTTGTTTTTGCCAGCACAGGGTGAACTGTTCAAACGCTCCCGCTCTGCCCGATTACTAAATGACTCGCGTTCCTCAGAGCAGCAGAGCATCGCGGATCCTTTCTGCAGCAAAAATGCCAGTGTTGTGAATCCTAAACAAGTGTCTCACTGTGAAGCACATTTATTCAAGTTTTGTATTTTCTAATAGTTTTGAAAATATGTAAATTTGTTTATTTCAGCTATATATTTCTAAACTATTTCTAACTACATTTGTAAGCATACAATATTAAATTACTGTATTACATTTTTAGGAATTACAGCGATTTTTAAACAGAGTCCCGTATTTTCAGCAAGTTAAAAGTAATTGTGCAGGTGAGTTACTTGGCCAGGTGAGGTCATGGCAAATTAAAGAACGTATCTGGAGTCGATTTGAAATGTTGATCTGGTACTTGGTGTTCACTGGAAGTCTCAACATGAAGTTAAAGAGATCATGGAAGTGAAGGAATCCATCGTTAGGCTGAGAAACCAAACTAAACCCATCAGAGAGACAGCAAGCTCAGCAACACCGACAGGTCTCAAAACGCAAAAAGGACCATTGAGGTGGATGATCGCAGAATCCTTTCTATGGTTAAGAAAAATTCCTTCAAAAAACAATAAATTCAAGTCAATAATATTTATTCAATATACCGACTCCTCTGGAGTCAGTAGTGGTAGTGGGTGAGAGGAGGATGTTAGCAAAACTAGCATCCATCATGGACAACCCCCACCACCCTCTGCATGAGACCGTGGGTGCGCTGAGCAGCTCCTTCAGTCAGAGACGAATACATCCTCGCTGCAGGAAGGAGCGCTTTCACAGGTCCTTCATCCCAACAGCAGTTAGACTCTATAACACACCATGATGTCATGATGTCACACTCTACCTCACTGCCATCAGTATGCACACAGGGCACTTTTTACACACAGAAA
>VOQJ01046358.1:0-14109 GCA_015052665.1 Apistogramma diplotaenia | reverse complement strand
TTTTCAAACTCCCGCTGGCTTTTGCCGCTGCGTGGAAGTTAAACACAGAATGAATTCACTCAGATGATCGATAACAGCTGATGTTTGGTTTATTTCAGTGTTTCATTTGTTCCTGAGCAAATCGGCTGGGCTGAAATTAAAGTTAAGCAACTGGAGAGTTGTATTCAACTTACTAGAGCGACATTAATCATTTGCTCAGGTTTATTGCTTGATGTTTCAATATGTTACACTTGTTTTAGCAGATAGAATTAAAAATTAAACCACAAAAAGGAGCAGAATTTCGCCTCGTATTGTCACGGTTGCTAGGCAACATGCGCTACGCTGGGGTGACGGCAGGCGACGCATATGAAGGCTAGACCTTCCGATTTCACAGCCGTTCACTTCCGGCCTTTGCGGTCTTCGTGGGCTGCGAAGGACCCGGTCTGTGTAGGACGGGTCCTCCGAAGGATGCGGCCCCTGAATTTGGACACAGCCACAGTGTGCCTGCTTCAGTGGATTTATGACCAGGAAGTAGTTGCCTAGAAACAGGAGCGCCCCCACATGATTTTAATGATGTTAGTACTAAATCTATCTACATTTTAAACATTAACTTTGCTTTGTGTGAAAAGCATTAAGTAGGGACTGTTGTGCTGCATTACACAATAATGAGTAATTGGGAGTATGCTTGTCTACTTAATGTTAGATATGTTAGCCCATCCAAGCTGTCATTGAGCAAGAGCTGTGGTGCAGTGTGAGCACAGCTTGCCAGTGCATCACAGGACAGGCATTTCATTCCATTGTCGTTTATAGAAGTGCACCACCTAGCGTTGACCACTGACAGTACACTCACCAGCCACTTTATTAGGCACACCTTGCAAGTAATGGGTTGGACCTCATTTTGTCCTCAGACCCTCTCCTAAAAGGGGGTATGCACTATATGCAATGCATAGGGGCGCCGCACAAGAGGGGGGGCTAAAGCGATGCGGGGAACTTATTTCTTGAATTGGCATCTTCTACTTATAACAGCTTATGATATCAATAACAGAGGCAGGGCAGTGATTAGGCGCCCCTGTGCTCCTTCACCTCCCTCCTCCTGTGCCCCACCCCGCCCACACACACACACACAAAAGGCGCTGAGGTGCGTGCGACTGTTTTCACTTGGATCGCGCTACGACAGGTTGCTAAAGATGGAGAGGCAAGAAGAAGCTCTCTGGGGCCCAAAACAGGAAACGTAGCTGGCATGAAACAAAACTTCATAAAATGGTTTGAAGACAGTCGGTAAGTTTTGTCAGTGGAGGCTTAAATTACTAGTAGTAGAATAACAGGTCACTTGTAATAATTTTTAACTAGATGGTGAATTATAAACCAGATAAATTATAGAACCTGGCAGTGATACACTTGAGCTTAAATGTCTTCACTCAGTATACAGTGCCTTGCGAAAGTATTCGGCCCCCTTGACCTTTTCAACCTTCTGCCACATTTCAGGCTTCAAACATAAAGATATAAAACTGTAATTTCTTGTGAAGAATCAACAACAAGTGCGACACAGTCGTGAGGTGGAGCGAAATTTATTGGATATTTTAAACTTTTTTAACAAATAAGAAACTGAAAAGTGGGGTGTGCAATATTATTCGGATCCTTTACTTTCAGTGCAGCAAACTCACTCCAGAGGTTCAGTGAGGATCTCTTAATGATCCAATGTTGTCCTAAATTACTGATGATGATAAATGGAATCCATCTGTGTGTAATCAAGTCTCTGCATGAATGCACCTGCTCTGTGATAGTCTCAGGGTTCTGTTTAAAGCACAGAGAGCATCATGAAGACCAAGGAACACTCAGGCAGGTCCAAGATACTGTTGGGGTGAAGTTTAAAGCCGGATTTGGGTACAAAAAGATTTCCCAAGCTTTAAAGATCTCGAGAAGCACTGTGCAAGCAATCATATTGAAATGGAAGGAGTATCAGACCACTGTAAATCTACCAAGACCCAGCCGTCCCTCTAAACTTTCATCTCGAACAAGGAGAAGACTGATCAGAGACGCAGCCAAGAGGCCCATGATCACTTGGTTGAACTGCAGAGATCTACAGCTGAGGTGGGAGAGTCTGTCCATAGGACAACAATCAGTTGTACACTGCACAAATCTGACCTTTATGGAAGAGTGGCAAGAAGAAAACCATTTCCTAAAGATATCCATAAAAAGTCTAGATTAAAGTTTGCCACAAGCCACCTGGGAGACAAGCTAAAAATGTGGAAGAAGGTGCTCTGGTCAGATGAAACCAAAATCGAACTTTTTGGCCACAATGCAAAAAGATATGTTTGGTGTAAAAGCAACACAGCTCATCACCCTGAACACACCATCCCCACTGTCAAACATGGTGGTGGCAGCATCATGGTTTGGGCCTGCTTTCTTCAGCAGGGACAGGGAAGATGGTTAAAATTGATGGGAAGATGGATGGAGCCAAATACAGGACCATTGTGGAAGAAAATCTGTTGGAGTCTGCAAAAGACCTGAGACTGGGGTGGAGATTTATCTTCCAACAAGACAATGATCCGAAACATAAAGTCAAATCTACAATGGAGTGGTTCACAAATAAACATATCCAGGTGTTGGAATGGCCAAGTCAAAGTCCAGACCTGAATCCAATTGAGAATCTGTGGAAAGAGCTGAAGACTGTTGTTCACAAACGCTCTCCATCCAACCTCACTGAGCTCAGGCTGTTTTGCAAGGAAGAATGGGCAAGAATTTCAGTCTCTTGATGTGCAAAACTGATAGACACATACCCCAAGCGACTTGCAGCAAAAGGTGGCGCTACAAAGTATTAACGCAAGTGGGCCGAATAATATTGCATGCCCCACTTGTAAGTTTTTTATTTGTTAAAAAAGTTTAAAATATCCAATAAATTTCGTTTGACTTCACGACTGTGTCGCACTTGTTGTTGATTCATCACAAGAAATTGCAGTTTTATATCTTTATGTTTGAAGCCTGAAATGTAGCAAAAGGTTGAAAAGGTCAAGGGGGCCGAATACTTTCGCAAGGCACTCTAATACTACAGTGCTGCTGTTTGATAAGTCTGATCAGATGAAGCATCCTGTAAGTAACTGTTATCATTTAAAATTTAAATTATGTGGTTTGACTGCTGTATTTTTAAACATACTGAACACAGTTCATGTCATTCAGCTGTGAGGATGGAGAGAAAGAAGAGAGACAAAAAATCAAGATAGACAGGGGAACTGTGTAACTTATACACTTTCTTTTGTTTGTGATTGAGCTGCTGTAATATGTGACATCAAATAAAAGCCTGAAATAGAAGTATTTTATTTTTTAAGTTCATGAATATGTGAGATCTGCATACATAAACACAGTAAACCTTGAGAGGGTGTGGTGTGTGTGCATTAGGGGGAAGGGGGCGGCTAAAAATGTGTCAGCATACACCTCAAGAAGTATATAGCTGCGCCCCTGCTCAGGCCTGCCTTAATTCTTCCCAGCAAAGATTCATCAAGGTGCTGGAAACATTCCTCAGAGATTTTGCTCCGTGTTGACTTGACAGCATCTCACAGTTGCTGGTGAGCATAACATGATGAGAATCTCCAGTTCCACCAGATCCCAAAGGCTGCTCTCATGGACTGAGATCTGGTGACTGGAGGCTGTTTGAGCACAGTGAACTCACTGTCATATTAAAGAAACCAGTTTGAGTTGATTTGAACATAGAGAATTATCCTGCTGGAAACAGCCATCAGCAGATGGGTACACTGACACAGTCAGCAACAATACTCAAGTAGACTGTAGTGTTTAAGTGTTCATTTGGTACTGAGGGGCTCAGCATTTTCAAAGAAAATATTCCTCACGACATTAGACCACTAAGCTGAACCATTGATACAAGGCTATAGGGGACGGCTTTCATGTTGTCTGCACCATTTGTTGCAACTGAAATCGAGACTCGTCAGAGCAGGCAACATTGTTTCAATCTTCTTTTGTCGAGTCTGTGAATTGTAACCTCAGTTTCCTGTTCTTAGCTCACAGGAACAGCACTTGGTGTGGTCTTCTACTGTTATAGCTCATCTGCTTCAAGGTCTGATGTGTTATCCTCCCTTGTGCGACCGGTGGGGTCTGCGGGACCCCACTCGCGAATAGGATTGGATTGGTTGGCAGGCAGTACCGGGGGGGGTCACCCCTCCCCCCGTGTCGCCTGTGGTGGCGGGGGGGTCACCCCTCCCCCCTTGTCGCCTGTGGTGGCGGGGGGGTCACCCCTCCCCCCGTGTCGCCTGTGGTGGCGCGGGGGTCACCCCTCCCCCCTTGTCGCCTGTGGTGGCGGGGGGTCACCCCTCCCCCCGTCCTGTGGTGGCGGGGGGGTCACCCCTCCCCCCTTGTCGCCTGTGGTGGCGGGGGGTCCGTCCGACCCCGCCCCCCCCGGTCATGCCTGCCAACCAATCCAATCCTATTCGCGCGTGGGGTCCCGCAGACCCCACCGGTCGCACAAGGGTTAAGAGAGACTTTTCTGCATACCAAGTGGCGTGGTAATGGAGTGGGTTAGTACCATTGCCTCGCAGCAAGAACGTTCCTGCTTCAAACTGCAGCCAGAGCCTCCTTGTGCCTGCATGGGTTACCTCATAATTGTCTTTATTTATTTCGGACATATAAAACAATGTACCAATATTAACATATCATATACATATACACACAGACATACATATATAGACCCATACACTCATACCCCGTGATATGTGCGAGCAAAATCACATATGATTTCAATGCCTGAAAAGGAGTAGGAAGAAGTATATACATACTCATTAATCCATACCCCTAATTGATGAGTCTAAAGTAGCTGTGGATGTGAGCTAGATAGAAGTGCTTATAGAATAAAGCACTGTATGAACACATGTGGCATGCAGTCTAAAGGCCTATATAAACATTAGACACTGTAAATGTACATACCTTTGTTGTAACAAGTGGTTATTAGACTGAAGCAAAACAAGATACGGACACAAAAAAAATTTAAACACTTTATTATAAACAAAAACAATGATCGTGATTTCCCCTGATGGTTAATATCAGAGATGTGGAAAGGTTAACACACAAACCCCCCAGTCTCATAGCAAGTGATAGAAATAACACCATAGAGATCATAGCAGGCAAATTACAAACCTCCTCCATCAAAACACTGCAACTCTGATATGCTGGAAATACTCCCTCAACTGTCTGTGTTATAACACTGTCAGTTATAATATGAGAAAAAAAAAGCTGTGTATGCAGAATGGACAAAACCACGCTAAAGCTAACCACTTTAGCATGTCCCTTTAGTTAATGTAGAGGTTTGATTGTCAGTTACCTTCTCGCCACATTTAGTTAAGAGAGCTACAATAAAATGTCGATATCAAAAATGCCAATTAACTAAATGTTTGTCAGTTTAGCAATTTAAGAACCTCTAAGCTTATTTATTCCTTTAAAGTCCTACTACTTACACTGGCTACATAATATGAAAGATCCAAAGCATTTTGCTCACAGGGAGTAGAGCTCCTCGCTGTGGAGGTAAAATTTTACTGACTGACTCTCTTTGAAAGTAATAAAATCGTAGTGCGCAGTAATAACAAAAAGGTCAACTTTACACCTGAAAACAAAACATCAGTTGTGAGAACTCAAATTATAAAACAGAAAATAAAATGTGTCGTGATCGAGAAGAGGCTCTGATGGTGAATTAAGGGCAAGTTTTTCCTCATTCAACTCAGGTGAAACATTCAATTCCCATTTCAAAAGCTTTGCAAGCATGAAAACATGAGGTCCCCGGACGCTGTAGATCTCCCTTAATTAGGTCTGTTGATATTCCTCGGGCTGTCCTTTGGCACCTTTCTTTTTCCAGTTACATCAGTGTGCTGTGGTTCCTGCTATGGCACTAAGCAGCAGCAGCACTGCAACATTCAGGCTCTTCTGCATATTATACTTTCTGCCAGCAACACAGTCTAATGAACTGCTGATGTCCTTTTTTAGGCGCTGGGCTGCTGGCAGTTTGTGCAGCTGCGAGAAACCCTCTGCCTGTGCGTCTGGATCTGCACTGTGCACCTGGTGAGGCCATAGGTGTGAAGCAGCAGGTGGCGCGCCTTCGCCTGGACCTCCTCCCAGTTGTTATCACTGGAGGGTGCTGTGCACAAAAAAAACAAAACAAAAAAAAAACATTTAAATATAAGCAAAACAACTTGCAGTGTATCATAGCAACAGTTTATATAATATCAGAACTGGTGATGCCAGCAGGCTGGATAAACTGGTCAGGAAGGCTGGCTAGGTGACTGGCTGCAAACTGGACACTTTTGAAGAAACTCTGGTGGAGAGGACACTAAAATTATGCATCACGGATAATCCTGACCACCACTTACTGGACAGGCAACCTTTTCTGTAGTCATCAGGACAGGAAGTCCTTTTAATACAACACAATGTGATACAACATGCAATAACCCTCTACAATGTGACACATCTGTCTGAAGGGTATACCATAAAGGCCAGGCTTTCTTTGGGCTTTTAGGTTTTGTCAAGCCAGCCAATGCAGTCAGACACACAGCGGGTTGAGCAGCAGTGTTGAGTATGTGGGCTGCACCCATGATAAACTTGCCAAATAGTTCATTAGCACATCTCTACAAGAGTCGCCTCAGCAGGGCGCTCTGCATCTGGATCAAAACTGTGCCAAATGAAACATGCAGCGCCCCCTGCTGTGGCGACCTCTTCTGTATAAGGGAGCAGCTGAAAGTAGCTTTTTATTCTATTGTACTGAGCTGCACACCTGTTTGGCATTCTGGTTATTGTCAATGAAATCAAGTGAATTGTAGTATATTTCATTTCAGACTGAAATCTGCAACTGTTGTTGAAACTGTAGGCAATGAAAGTTTTAACAACAGCTCCCTCTTGTGTACAGTCTGCAGCATAGCATATGAGTGAACTAGTGCGCCACATTTCAACACAGGTAAGAGGCTCTGAAGTAAACAGCAAGAGCCAGCTTTAGACACTCCTTTTTTATTTTACAGTGGCTTTCTAAATATTTACTTTACATTTATAGAGCAGAAGCTTGAATTAAAACACAATAAAATTGTCTAAAATTATAAATTTGGGTAAAAATGAAGACTTGGTTCTCTACTTTCCTAAAGGACCTCAAAATGGGAGAAAAAAACAAAACAAAAAAAGCAAACATTGTGTGGTCCAAACTTTTCAGGCATGCTACATTTGGCAGCAATAAGCATCAGCACATCTTCCACGGAACATCTTCCCCGCTGTGAAGTCTGAAGGTGGCTGAACACAAACAAATTCCAGAGGACACTGTGATACAGATGGACAAAAACTCTGCACAATCGTTTCTCTTCTGACTTTTAACGCAGAGCCAAATCAGCACCGGACTCAGTCTAAAAAAAAAAGCTGAGCCAAAATCGAGCCGAACCACAGAGCTGACATGTTTCCTCTAAGAGTCTGCACAAAGTTCATGAGCTCATTAACCTGGCTGAACCTCGCACAAAGAACAACAACTTATAAAAGACATCACTGCCAGTGACATACCTTTAGCAGCAGAGGACCACCCCACAGGTCACTCCTGACATCGCACCAAAATTGGACAACAAAGGATTCAAAAATGTTGCCTGGTCTGAGGAGTCACAATTTGTGCTGCAACATCTGGATGGTAAGGCCTGAGCCTGAATCCATCCTGCCTTGTGTTAACAGTAAGGCTACTGATGGTGGTATAATAGCCCTCTCTCCCTCTCTCTCTCAAAGCCCAAACATGACAGTGAGTTCACTGCACTCAAATCGTCTCCACAGTTACCAGATCTCAATCCAACACAGCATCTTTCGAATGTGCTGAAACAGGAGATTCCCATCATGGATGTGCAACAGAACAGGAGGAATGTTTACAGCACCTTGTTGAATTTGTGCCATGAAGAATTAAAAGAGTTCTGAAGGCAAAGGAGGGTCCAGCCCCATACAGGCAATGAAGTGGCCAGTGAGTGTATCATATCCATTGTAAATCAAGAGGGGAGCTTCTAAGTAACATTTCCAAAATGCTTCCTTATTGAGCAGGGTTTTTCCTGCACACAGGAATCCCCCCCAAAAAGGTTTTAAAAGTCAAATGAAAATCTCCAACATCATAATGAATCTATGATTAATGAACCTTTTGTTAGTTGGGGTTTCATTTCACTCACAATACATATTTGTTACAGTAGCTACTCACTGAGCCGGAGATGCACCAGTGCTGCAGTCTTGTCTCCTGTCAGCGCCCAGACGTTCAGCTCATCGACTGATTGGACATCTTCCAACTTAAGGAGGTCCTCTCTGATTCGCTGGGAGTCCAGGTGCCTGGGAACACCTGACACAGCAACATAAAAAACAGCAATAAACAAATCAGTCTGCTTATACCACACTACACTCTTAAGACTAAAGATAATCACCTAAAGAGACTCTGAAACAGGAAATGGGACTTACCCTCCAGCACAATGACTCCTGTGTCTCGTATTATGCGTATTGTGGTAAAGAGAACCAAAATGGAGAAGATGTACGTGCAGATGGGGTCCGCCAACTTCAACTCTGGCTGTGAAGTCAGAGAGCTACATCAGATCTACTGAGTCCATTTGTTTTATTATTTTTTTGGAAACAAATTTAATAGCTTTTATTAACTACATTTGGCAGACATTGTATGATCGTACATCAGACTTGGATCATTGTAAAGGTACAAAACTACATCTACAAGGCAAAACTCACATGTTTAACAACTGGATTGATTTCTATGTGAGATTGATTGGTCCTAAATGCAAGTTGGATGAGGACGAAACTTTCTTTTTCCTTGTCACTGAGTAAGATGATAAAAATAAATTTTTCACAATATGCTGTCTCTCTAATTTAAAGAAAAGTTCAGTTATATTAACTGCAAGAGATTTGATATTTCTGAAAAACTGCTCCTGCAGCATTAAACACAAATCCTGTAAAAGAAGAAGAAAAAAAATCTCGATACCTTGAACCGGACGATGTAGGCAGCTATGAGTACCCCGACACTCTGGAGGAGATCTCCCAAAGCGTGGATGAACGCAGCTCTTACAGCGAGGCTGCCATGTGGCTTCTGCTGCTGACCTGACTGTGAACCTGAAGCACCGGCAGGGGCGTGAGAGTGACCGTGGCCGTGTGAGTGCAGGTGACCGCCATGTGAGTGCAGGTGACCACCTTGGTTTAACAAGAAACCCATTCTATAAACCACGAGGGAAGCAAATAAGAGATAAATGAGTCATTAACGCTGCACACAGTTTTTCCAGCTGCCACCAGGCTTTTAAGGACTTGTCAGCACAGCTGTGATCAAGCATACTCTGAACAGCAGCAAGTTTGAGTGCAGCTTATTGAACTGTTCAGCATTTCCGATATTCTAAAGTTATTCTACAGTTTTCAATATAGAAGAAGGTTTCACTTACATGAGGTTAACAGCCACCCCCACAGCTGCAGTGATGAGCATGACATCACCATCTATGCTGAAGTCCTGGTGTACTGTCCTCTGAACTGCCTCGTAGAGCAGTATGGCTGTCAGTATATAGATGAGCAGCACGCTGAGGACTGCTGCTACCACCTCTAGAATGGAAGTAACAAGCAGTTTATGTTTATCAGTGCAAGAAAAAGGCCCCAAACATTTTCATTTTGTATCCAGTCTAATCGAGGACTCGTATAATCCTGCTTGTATCCACGTTTTTATTTGATGTGGTCTAAAACGGAAATCACAAAGCAACTTACAATAACAATTCTGTGACACTCAATACATTATAAGGTCAGCATCTACAATACATCAGCTTATCTGTGTAATTGAAAGCAAGAAAAAAAAACTCCTAAAGAGACAAAAGCAGAAATTATGTTGTGTGTATTAATATTATTATTTAATTTTAACATGTATCAGTTAATTAGCTCTGTCCATAAAAGACCATTTTCCTCCTGTGAGTTCCTTCTTTTTCACTCCAAGTTCAGTCCAGTTTACTTTGCCCTGATCTAACATTGATCTACCGTGCTGTCTGCTGATCCTGATCAAATATTATTTGTATTTATGGCTCAAACAGGAGTCCTGTTTGGACCTTGACCCTGTGATGTTTAACTTAAGTGGACAATAATATGTCGGGTTTTCCTGGCTCAGAGTGGGCCTTTTTTTTCCCTATGCAGGAAAAACAGCAGTTTACCCACCGACAAACTGTTCCTCCTTAACACCCTGCATTAGTTTTCCCAGCTTATACTCATGTCTCACTTTGTTTATATTTCACCATGTCTTCTGTTTAAGGAAGACTCAAGTCTGAGGAGAACGAACATATGCGTGCACTGAAAATGTGTGCCATTATTATCCTGGTTTTATATAAAACAGAAACAGTGCTTCGTAACAAAAAGATGTTCATTACAGATAACAATCATAAAGACGGCATTTATCAGTTTCTACCACATCTTTCTGTGATATGCATCTCTAATGCTGAAAGGTGATATTACTGTGACATGATCTGGCTTGAGCGCTGCTGAGCACACACTTTCTTTTCTGAAAGTGGTTTGTGTGCATCACAACTACATGCATCCACTGTCATCACACAAAACAGAATCAAACAGAAAGAAGAAGCAAAAACGAGAAGCATAGGTTCTGAACTTACCGAGGCGATGCAGCCCGAAAGTAAACCTCTTAGTCGGTGGCTTAGTGGTGAGCCAGAGGGCCAGCAAAGAAAACAGAATGCCCACGACATCAGCTAAAATGTGTAAGGCATCTGTCATGATGGCTAAACTGTTGGACACGTAACCACCTGAAAGCAAAACCTTCAATTTATTGTTGCCTGTTAACCTTAAATAATACACAATTAAAAAGCATTACAAGAGAAAACTGGCACACAAAGACAAAACCATCAAACTCATGTTCGTTCAAAACAAAAGTACAGCACATATAAACTTGATTACATTACTTGATTTTGGTATCTGATATCTTTGATCTAAAAATCACTAATCTACAAGATGGCTAGCACAACGAAATAAGCAGGATTTGCTTTAGAAGAGGCTTTGCTACAACTTTTTTGACTGTGTCAGGTGGGCCATGACTCAACTATACTAATTGGTTTGCACTTTCCTTAAAGTGTATGTTTTATGGCCCATTTGTCTTAAGCAAGCTGGCCCTGCAGGTGATATGATTGTTCAAGCACATCTAGGAAGCCTTTTGTTGCTTTGACAGCTCATTTTCCTCCCATCTTTGCTATAAAAGTTTCTTGTTATGGAAAGGTACTGACTGACCAGCAGTACCAAAGGCTTATTTCTTACCAATAATTTCTCCAACCATGAAAAGAAAATAGAGCAATGCTGCAATGCCGAGCCTCTTCATCACTTTCCTGTGTTTGATACTCTCCCTCTTCTTAGTGCAGTTGTCACAAGGATCCATGTTTAACCCCGGGCTGCTAAGGCTGGAAGAGGAGTCCAGCAGGGAGTCATCATCATCCGCTACCACCAGCGTGTTCACGGCCATACCGTTGGACGGAGCTCCGGAGGAGTAGTCCGACATCTCTCCGGATACAACGACCTTCAGTTTGTTAAATTTCGGCGTCTCGTCGTCCACGAGCTCGTCCGAAAAGTCAAAGGGAGCAGTGTCGCTCAGGTCCCAGTCGCTTCGCTCCCTCCTGAAGGCTGACCGCACCTTGCCGAACAAGCTCCCACCTGACATCTTTAACACCGATAAAAGCCAGGTATATGCAGATGAGCTCTGTCTGTGCGCTGCTGTCCTCTGAAGTAATCATTCACGCTCTTCCCGCGGGTGTGCTATGGTGGGACTGCGTTTCTACTCCATCTCAGCACCTGGAGGAGGACAACAACAGAGGAAAGCGGTGTGAGAAAAATACGAAGCATCCCCTCCGCGTCTGCACAGCTCAGCAGTTTCCACAGCGGGGTGTCGGAAGCCCTGTTCACATGACTAACATACAGCTGAGCTGACGCGTTAAAGACATGACCTGAAGTCGTTAACATACCCACAGGAGCTGATGAACTTTGAGTCCAATCGTCCTCCTAAAAGCAGGCTAAACAGTAACAAGCTAACTGGTAAAGGTTAGCGATACTGCCGCGTCAGCTACTGACTCACCCACCGTCCTTACAACACGGAAGCCTAAACAAATATGAGCAAGACTTACCATTGACTTTACTTTCGGACTGCTCAAACTTATTTCGCCTCCAGACTAAGAACTGTCATAGTAAAACTGGTTGAACCATCAGAGTCAGAGAGGGGAGCGCTGCCTCCGAGCTACTGGGGAATGTAATGCCACCAAGTTTGGTTGAGCCCGCACAGTCACGTGATTACCCAGATCACATGATGGGTTTTTTTTAAGACGCAGTTACAATCTAAACTATTTCCGCTCCGTTTTCTTCTCTTTTTTGCTGACACACTTGTACTTATCACGGCTTCAGTTACTGTCACTTTGCCCTTTAAACCAGGTAAGGTGCTGAGTGATGTTTACAAACTGGAGAGCCGCCGCTCGGCCGGGCTCTCATCGGTCATGCTCTTCTTATTATGGAGCAGCTGAGCAAGCTAGCTGCGTTTCCACAGCGCCTACATACCTGATGCTCCTCAAGCTGATGTTTTCCTCTAGATAAAACCCGACCGTCTGCTTTCTCTGTATCTGTCTGCAGGGTAGAAAAACACTAGGTCAACACTGACGTTGCATATGGAGGGAGAAGGGATGGAAGAGGAAGGACCTTCGTCCCAGAGTGAACTTCTTCATACTGCAGGTGGGGTTCACTTTACCTGCAAGCCGTCCCATGACAGCTTGCATCCTCATGTACTTCTAAGAGTTTTTAACTCTTATGTGGAGAAGAAATCAGAATACCTTTTTGGTCCCTTGCGGGAAGCTCATCTGGGACAAATGAGAAAGAGCTAAATGCACCTCATCTTAACTGTGAAGGACGGTGGAAGGAGCATTATTTTTGTGTGTGTATGTGATGGGGGTGGGGGTGGGTCTCCCAAAGGGTTCACAGAACTTTTACTGAAACTGTATACGCTTAAGCATGACTTTGGAAAGAAGTTATCAGAAACGCTCCTCCTGTTTTCATATTTGGCGTCGAAATCACAAGAGTCAAATACACTTTTATGACAGAGGTGGCTGTAGGTCCACTTGTCAGAGCAGAGCTATATTAGTTATGTTAAATTAGTGTATTACATTTAGTATTTACTCAAATCAGTTAAGTGCCCTTTTTACTCTTATAGGACGAAAATATGGTTTATTAAAAGGGTGACCAAAGTTAGTGGTAGATGGTCTAATTTCAGGCCCTGTAAGTAAAAGCAAGTCTTTTTCAGGGGATGAAGCATTGACCAGTGACTGCAGCAGGTCAGTCTGGAGCAGGGGTGGGCAATTCATTTTCCCAAGGGGCCACATGAGAAACTGAGACCTATCTCTTCATAAGCTAATCGGTGATGTCTTTCACAGCACTCCCACATTCTCTTGTCTCTTTGGAAAAATAATTGTGTACCTCTGGGCCTGGAGGTTCATAGCAGCAAAAATGACATTCAGCATTAGATAATTACATTAACCTGTCACTGTTGCACACAACTGAATGTTGTGAATGGTTCAGCAATTAATTCAAATGCATGAGTTTATAAAATGCAAGACAAGGATTGTTTAATGTCTTCAGGACAGCTTTCAGCCTGTATTTATGCTCCTCTAGATCACTTACAACAAAGAAATCTAACATCTCAGCAGCTGGAATAAAAGAAGTGAAAGGTAGCCTGTTACATTTGAAGGATGTTACTGATTAGTTTAAGTTGTGCTCTTTGTTATCAGTTATCAGACCAGACAAAGGGAAAATAGAAGAATAGAGAATAGAATAGTTAGAATAATTATTGTCATTATACAGCTGTACAATGAAATTGGAGGGCCACTCCCATTCGGTGCATAGGCTAAGATACAGAGTAAAATAAAAAGTTACAAGATATGTACACTAAAATTGTGATGGTAATTGATGTTCAGATATTGCACGTTACAGAAGTGATAGATATTGTCCGGTGTAGATAATGCTGCAGTTAGTGTGTGTGAGAGTTCAGGGTGGTTATTGCTGAGGGATAGAAACTGTTCTTGAGTCTGTTTGTTCTGGCTTTGATGCACCTGTAGCGCCTGCCAGAGGGCAGCAGGTCAAACA
>VOQJ01046356.1:0-15340 GCA_015052665.1 Apistogramma diplotaenia | reverse complement strand
TAGGTTTCCGATATTTGTCCCCCCCCATAGTAAACTCATTCCTACACCCTTGGAAGATGCAGTTCAAATAATATATATACATAGAAAGATAGATAGATTGATTGATCCCAAACCTGTTATATTATATGGTATGTGTTGTGTTTTTCATGCTAATAATGTTAATAAAATTATCTAATTTCTCTTATTTTTACCGCATACAATTTGGCTAGTGGAAATTCTGATTGGCCGGTAACTTTAGAAAGTCACCAGCCACATTGGCTGGTGATCAAAAAAGTTCATTTAGAACCCTCCTTTTCCGCCTCCTTTTACTTTCCTTTTCCGTATGCATTTCTGCTTCATTATGCAAATGAGGATGGCAGCCTTCCTACTACAGCTCCTCTACTATTGGTCAATAAACAGTAAGGCACTCATCCATATGCAAATCGATTGTGCATGCTGCTGTGTGTCAAAGCTCAAACACAATGGCGGTTTCTGTGACACAAAATAAACTTTTAAGATGTTTTCAGGCAAGAATGTAAATAAGGAAAACCATTGCAGATGGTTGTGGAAGGGCTGGAAAAAGGGCTGCACTCAAAATATACCATATTGCCAAAGTGTTCACTTGTTTGCCTTCAAATGAATATGAACTTGATTGACATGATTATATAGGGTTTCATATGATTTTTGCTCAACCTTTGCAGGTATAACATCTTAAACACTGGGAAGGTGTAGGAGTGTGTCTATGGAAATTATTGACAATTCTTCCAGAAACACATTTGTGAGCTCAGACACTGATATTGGACAAGAAGGTCTTGCTTGCAGTCACGGCTCAAATATATCCCAAAGCTGTTTAATTGAGTTGAGGTCAGGACTCTGTGCAGGCAACTCACTTTCTTCCACAGCACACTCACTTATTCATGTCTCTTTGCACCTTACTTCGTGGGCTGGTGTGCAGTCATTCTGGAACAGGAAACGGCCGACTTCAAACTGTTCCTAAGTTGGGAGCATGAAATTGTCCAAAATGTCTTGGCATGCTGAAGCACTAAGATTTCATTTCAGTAGAACTAAAGGGCCAAATCAAACTCCTGAAAAACAATCCCACACCATAATCCCCCCTCCACCAAACTTTACACAATGCAGTTAGACAAGTAATGTTTGCCTGGCAACTGCCAAACCCAGACTCATCCATCAGCTTGCCAGACGGGAAAGAAAACACTACATTACAGGGAAATGGAAAGGATTGTTAAATGTAAAATAAAGTATTAAAGTTAATAAGTATTTTTTATGTTGTATCTTTGTAAAATAAATTTATTTGTATTCAAATTTTGATTCTGGAAAGTGTTTGTAAAAAATACAATTTTAAAATACATTATTTTATTCACTTATAATGAGTCACTCATTGCAGGCTTTTTGCTTTGTATCTAAAGAAAACACGATTAATATTTAATTAGAAATTCTAGTTTGTACTGACTCAGAAATTTAGCTTGAGTAAGCTTAATAAAAGGATTAAAGCAGGTTGATTGCTAATTCTAAAGTAAAAAGTCTACTTGCATCTAATTCTAAGTATTAGTTTCAAATAAAAAAATAATGTAGCAAATTGCGTGTGTGTGGAGGGGGGAGGTGGCATGTCTTACGTAAATAAATGTACTTTGTGTTAATGTATATTGTATTGGAAAATATTGGATGGATTTACATAAAATCTAATTTCGTGGCCAAGTCCTAACTATAATTAAAAAAGAAAACTAATAAAATTAGGTGCAAGCAGTTACACTTGAACAAGCCTGAGCAGGCAGGTACACACAAAAAATAAGGAAATAAAGCATAAAATAAATTAATGTATAATCATCAATTTTTATTTGTTGCTTATAAATCAACTTGAATGTTTTTATATGTTTTTTCATAATGGCTGTTGTGACTGTCCTGACACAAAGGAAAAATGTTACGTTGTTAGCATTTCATTTGCATGCTTTATGGTAATGTGATGGTGGTCGTGAGAGGAAGGAGGGGTTGAAAGGCTGGGGGACGCACACAGGCTCCAGCTCACCCAGGCAACACCCTCTACAGGGAAGATGGAGGACGGTGTAGCAGCGACGGTGACGACTTACATCCTGTCGCAACATCACTCCTGAAAAGGTGCGTTCATGCCGTGTTCAGCATTAGACTGTTTGCTACATCACAAAGCAAAAACGAGGATAAAACGCTACCAACATTTAGGTTATTATTATGCTAGGTGCGCGGTTTGTTGACTGAGGAGTGGTTAGGGGGAAACGGCGGTCTTAAGACGAAATGCCATTCAGATAGAAGGAAACTCAAAAATGGTAGTGTGAGAGGCTTTGTGTTTCTACGCGAGACAGGTTTCAGTGAGCTGACATGAATACATCGGCTCATAGAGGCCCTGTTGTTGGCAGGTACGGAGCTACGCCAGAGCTAGGCAGAGTCCATTCAGCGCTCTGGGATGGTTAAATACTTTCTCGATGCTTCTTATTGTATGCTGCGTTCACACGAGGACTTCAACTTGGCTTCAGTTCACTGACATGATGCAGAAGACAAACTCAAGCAGATGCTTTGCAAAAGTAGTGATTGTAGAAGAGATGAAGGCTGCTGCTTATTTCCTGGTTGTGTAGTGAGTTAAAAAAAAAACATGAGAAAAATGTATTAAATTTCGTCTGTTTGTTGTGATTTGTATAAATAAAACTGAATTGAATTGAATAGTCCAGGTGAAAGAGACTTCTATCAAACAGATGGAAGCTATGTTGTAGACACTGCAGTGTTTTTGTCAATAAAACGTGTAAGGAAAGAGAGGACAGGTTATTTTTGGAAATATTTAATTATGTTGATACAGGTGGAATGATGTGTGATTGGCTGCTGCTACACCTAAGGCTACCTGTGCAGAAGGCATAAAATAGACATGAAGCTAGACAGCCACATTCAGGCTGTCTCATGTTCCCAAACACAAATTTCACACTAAATAAGAGAAAGTGTCAAATGTTTATAACAAGAATGTTTTCACAGGACTTTGTGTAGTCCTGTGAATAACTCAGTACTTCTCTTGATTCAGTAGCTCGTAAATGGTGAATAAACTAGTTCTTATGCAGTGCTTTTTCTTCTGTACTCAAAGTGCTATATACAACAGTTTGAGTCAACCAGTCACTAGCAGTGATGGCAGCAATGATGCAACATTTCATGGATTGGTTCATATTGCAGTTTAGACGCCAGGTTTTGGTGAATTTTGGTTTTCGTCATTTGCATAAGAAATAGTATTTCTGGATCAAATGATGATTTATGTGACTAAAACAAACAAATCACTTAGAACATCTTTATTCCTTGCAAACAATAGCAAAAATAACTGTCATTGAACATATAAGCAACATTTGACTAGAAAACAAACGCAAATTGAATAAAAAAAAGCAATGATCAGGGTCTACTACATATCACCTGAGAGGTCTGTTTTTGTTTCACTACTAAAATTAAGGGCTTATGTACAGTACAGTACCAGTCAAAGGTTTAGACACTGGTACTGTCTAATACGAAGAAATCACCTGTTTTGCAAGTATCTTTATGACTCTGCATTATTGTAAAATAAGTAAGTAAAGTACAATTTTATCTATATAGCACATCACAACACAAATGTCACAAAGCAGAGCAAAAAACAAAAAGCAAAAAAAATAACCAAACGTAAGTCTAAGGTTTAGTTTTTAGTATAGACGGAGAGAGTTCTAGAGTAGAGAAATAAATGCATGAATAATGATTTCAAGCAAAGAGCGTGACACAATTGAACTTAACTTAGTAATATTCATTAAATGGATAAAAACAAGAGTGAACCAGAAATTTGACATAGAAATCAAAACAGAGTCAAAAGGTTACTCCTAAGTTCCTAATGGAAGATTTAGCCAATTTTACCAAATATAACAAAAACAATAGGCCCTAAAACTGAACCTTGCGGCAGACCCAGAAACATCCAAAGAAAAGCATTCTTCATGAAGTGAACCACTCTAAAGCAGACCCAGATACACCCATCCAGCATCTCAGCCTATCAAGCAGAATTTGATGGTCAGTGGTATGAAAACCAGAACATTCTCCTGCATCACTTCCCAACAACATGTCACTGGAACCTCTGGGAAGAGCTGTTTCTGTGGAACAGCTCTATGAAAACCAGGCTGAAATTTATCAAGGATACTGTGTTTGTCCAGGATGGCTGTAAACTGTTAAGCTACAACATTTTCTAAGATCTTAGATAAGAAAAGTAATTGTGAAATTGCTCTGTAGCTGTTGAAGATAGAATTGGAAAAAAAATTCAATCCAGACCTTTTTGGCCACTACAGTGACAATATTGACATTTTACTTGTTGCAATTTCTGCTGTGCTCTCGGACAGATATCTATGAAAACCAGACATTTTTAATGTCAGTGACACTTTTTACTTTGATAAACAAAGCTCAATTTGCCAAAAGGTGATTGTAACTTCTACCTTGTGACAGCAATGTTGTTTCTCACTCTAATTCACTTGATATCATTAGTGAGAGATATGCTTGACGCATTTCAGAGATTATAGGCCACAACGTAATTTACAACAGTTAAAGTTGCCAACACCTGCTCTTGTCAGCTGTCCGGATACGCAAGGGTTGCAGGTGTACTCTGCTGAAAATCAGTAATCGCAGCAATCCTGGGAAATAATGAGCTTGGGGAGATAAGGTCATATGTAGCTATACCTCTCAGGTGATATGTTGATAATGATTACTTTTATTCTCATGAATCTCATTAGAAGAGGATTATTTTGTCAGCTTTTTTTCTCAGGAATGTTGTGTTAACAATAAACAATAAAAGACCATCAGGTGATATGCAGTTGACAGTGATCAATTGATCATCAGTTATTAACGGTCAGAATCCTCAAAGCACAGGTTGAGGAGGAGGAGTAGCAGCAATCTTCCACTCTGGCTTATTAATTTACCACAGACCCAGATACTGATTTAATTCATTTAAAAGCCTGACTCTCATAGCCTTGTCCAGCCTAACTGGAAAATTGAAAGGCCTGTTTTATTTGTTATCTTATTATCATCCACCTGGTCCTTCCTCAGAGTTTCAGTCTGATTTCTCAGACTTTTTATCTGTTTTAGTGCTCAGTTCAGATAAAATAATTATAGCAGGTGATTTTAACATCCATGTGGATGCTGACGACAACCTCAACATAGCATTTAGTCAATTATTAGATTCAGTTGGCTTCTCTCAAAATGTAAATGAGCTTTAATTACACTCTGGATCTTGTCCTGACATAAGTCCTTTCATTAATTGAGACTTTAGTCTTAAATATGATCAATTTGTCTTTATTAGTTGGCTATGTAGATGATTCAGCAGTTCAGTTCCGCTGGGACTTTGTCTCTGTAACTATATATCATCCATATATCAATTCCCATTGTTATCAGCTACTTCAAATTAATCCTGTTAGCTTGCTAGCGCAACTTGGCAGAGCTTTCTCAGTGAAGCCCAGGCTGGAAAAAAATATTAATTTGCTGAGCTGTGTCTTTAACTTGACTAAGCAATATTACTGTTTTGCACGTTTTCATAGCTAAATGAGGCCATGTTCTTACAGAAGTCATGTCGGCTGCCCTTGTAAATCTGCCATTCGACACCCCTTGAGCTGGTGAGCCTGTCAGATCGCCGTGTTATAGCCGACTGGTTGTATAGAGGATATATAGTTACTGAGTCCCAGCAGAACTGAACGCAGCCGCCTGTGAGCCAGAGCTGAGGGTGAAATATCCCTCGGTTACGGACAAATCTGTGTACGGATCGTGCGCTGGCAAAAGTGTAGCAAAAGTCACGTGTGTGCAGAGAGCGAGTTGAAGAGCGGGGGGACTTAAAACTGCCGACTTGTGTATTTTTAGTGATTCGAGCAAAACTTTAAGACTTTTCAAGCATTAATATCTACGCTGCAGATTTATTCACACATTTACAGACCTGATTACAGACAGATCAGGATACAGACACAGACTGTAATACAGACACGAATCATAATGCGCACACACAGATCACAATGCGGACGCAACTCGTAATACGGACACAGATTGTAATGTGCACACACAGATCGCAATACGGATACGAATCGGAATACGCACGCACAAATTTCCACACAGATCGCATTACACACACGCGGATTGGCAGCGCGTATCAGTCGCAGCGCCCATGGCTCTCACTGTCTGTATACTGTGTGCTGTACCTTGTATTGCATATGACAATAAATCCATTATCCATCCATCCATTCAGTTATGGATGCCCCATAGTGCCCCCGTTTTCAAAAAGCATAGTTTCTATCAGTTTACACAGAAATGCGACGCTCCACTCTGGACCCCGTTTTTAAAACATATCGTTTTCACTCTGTTCTCGTGTAAACGGGAGGCCAAAACACATCAAAATGACACGTTTCACAATGAAAACGGTTTCATATAAAAGTTAATACCACGTACAGTATCTCTGGTAAATCGCTACAGTAATTTTA
Organism: Apistogramma diplotaenia; assembly: GCA_015052665.1. Lineage (NCBI taxonomy): Eukaryota > Metazoa > Chordata > Actinopteri > Cichliformes > Cichlidae > Apistogramma > Apistogramma diplotaenia. Next base: position 8,873 of record VOQJ01046356.1, on the reverse strand, counting down.
AGGGCAAAAGGTAAGTAAGACAGCCGAGACTATCATTAGTACTAGAGAGCATTCTTCTGTGGCCAGTTAGGAGGTCTCCTTCCTTCCCACCCTTCCCTGACAGATATCACTCTGTCCCCCTCTGCTAGAGTAGATGTCCTCTTCGGAGGAGTCGTCAGAAGTATTTATAACAGTTAAAACAGTCCAGTCTGTATTTTCTTTAACACTAGGACCACGTTGAAATGAGAGATTTTAGTTTTTCTCGTTGTGGTGCTTGTTGTTCAGCTGTTTCACGTGATTTGCATCACAGTGAAACATTTTCACCTCTCAGTGATCAGGTGTGAAATAAAACACTTCCTGCAGACGAGAAGCTCCCCGCCACCCCATCCCCGTGTGTCGGTACAAATTTCTGCATGAACACGACAGAAAACCTTTGGATGCATTCAGGAAAACTCAGACACTTGGACACTCAGACCATTCATTTATTGAAGCATACATGAATACAGTATATGAGGCTAAAAACTGAACTTGAAAGTCAGTATTTGGTATGACCACCTTTATTTTTTAGAATAGAATAGAATGCCTTTATTGTCATTATACAATGAGATCGGAGGACAGCACAGTCTGAACGCTCTTTCTGTAGTTCCTTTGAGCAGTCTTCAGGAACAGTTCGCCAGGCTTCTTGAAGGTCGTCCAAAGCTCGTGTTTGGATGTTGCTGCCTTTTGTTCCATTCACTGTCAGGATGATCCCACACTGCTTCAGTAATGTGGAAGTCTGCACTCTGTGGAGGCCAGTCCATCACTGATGGTGTTCCATTGTATGTTTTTCTATCCATGCATACTTTTACTGCATTGTCAGCGTGTTTAGGACTTTTCTGTCCTGATAAATTATTTCTGACAAGATCTTCAGCACCACTGACAGCTGTACATACATGTCAATGATAATTTGAACAAAACCTTCCAATTTGTGCTCATCACTCTATCAAACCCATTGTTAAGTGCCTTTTTTGAGTAATTCATAGTTCATTTTAAGTGGCTTTAAGAAAGCAATCGTATTCTGAAAAGCAGGATTGATGTGTATCAGTCAGTTTATCTTCAGTACACATACATGCGTTATCACACTTGTCTGATGGTGGAAGGATAGTTGGGGTAATAATGTCATTAAATCAGGTTTGACACCAGCAGCAGAAGCAGGACATCACAGAGGTGATGAGTATTTATATTAATGCCAATGACACATAATAAGCTACTTTTAGTAGATATAATTGATAAAAGCTTCTAACAGGAGACTGAAAAGGGAGACAGCTTGGATTGCTCAGTGCAGCGCTACTTTTAAAAAAAAAAACTATTTATTTATTTAGCTACTTAGCTATTAGGGTCACTAAAATTGATGAAAATAATATTTGCAAGGATTACTTTCAGTGATTTGCAGTGAAAAATGTGTGGAAGGACGTGCTGACTAACATTTTATCCATCTATTGTAGATTTTCAACACTTGCTCCACCCTTGGTAGTAGCAATGTTTTAGCCAGTGAAAATATTTGAGCATGAAATGTTAACTACACATTTGTGAGTCCTAGAAGCGCAGAGTAAGCTACCTTTACCAACTAGATGGGTTGTTTATATAATCCTCGTCTTCCAGATACAACCTGCTTCACACATAAAACATGGGTCTGCATAGGTTCAACAGACAAGAGTGACATATGTCTCTTTAGAAGACCTAATACTGTATGTGCTGGACTAGCTGGAGTGTGAATGGTTAGTTTGCCATTCACTGTTTTTGCTTATTAACCCTGCATGTCCTTGCTGCATCACCCAACTTCCAGCAAGAACGTAAGATTGTGCCACATTCTAGTGTGACCAGATGCTTAACCTTTTTATTTTTCCATCTTTGTTTACTCACATTTTCTTCCTTTCTGTCTACCACTTGCAGTCACCTCCAGCAGCCTTGGCTCTGTTGATAATGGACTCTTAAACCATTCTCTGACACCACTTTATCAGTCTGAACCAGACAGCCATGGACCCCCAAGAGACAGAGTTTGGTCAGGATATTATGGGGGTGACGGATCCCCATCCTTACCATCAGCATCACAACCCCAGCGGCCGATCCTGTAGTCACAGCAACCAGGAAAAGCACTGCAGACGCTGTGAGGCCTCAGCGGGTGTCACAGTGGAAATGCCAGGTGGAGTAAGTGCTGGCAGGAGACTCGGGTTGCCACAGCAGCACAGACCACAGGAGGAGCGAAACGTGGAGCCGCAACATGGAGAACAGTCGTCTCTGCCCCAAGAGCCCATTCCCCGACCTGCTGTGGTACGGTATCGCAGGCAGGGTGACAGTGAGGCCCGGATCAGAACCCATCAGCAGAGGCACAGAATGAGGCAGCAGAGGGAGGCAGAGAGAGCGCAACAGGAAAGGCAGCAACATGCTAAGATGACCCAGGAAGATGAACGTGAGAGGGACGATTCCGTGTTGGCTCGCTCAGCAAGCACTGAGAGCGGCTTCCACACCCATACTGACCGTGCAGAGGGAGATGACAGTCTGGTCATGATGTCTCTGGAGGCTGAGGGACAGCGAGAGGTGGAAGATGATGAGGGCAGCTACAGGCTCCAACTACGGCCCGAGGCAGAAGGCTACACTGAAAGCGCAGAGGCTGAACAGCAACATCTCCATTCACATTCTAACTATCCTCTTCAGCTCCCACTGCTGCCACGTGACTCTCTAATTGATATCCAGAATCTCAAAAGAGAAGCTGAAGCAGAGGAGACACTAAATGTGGGCTACTCTAATTGTGTCAATACCCAGTCCCACAGCCACTCTGAAGGAAGAACTAGTGTCTCACCTAGTCAAAGCTCGGAAAATTTAGATGCTGGACTTGAAGCTTACTCTGAGCCGTATGACATATTCTCACTCTCAGAGCATGTGTATGAGGAAATATGTGATGCTCCAAACTTAATGCCACCTCCTGCAACTGTTGCAAAGGATAGTGATTCTCTTCAGCAGAGAAGGACTGGCTTGCAGCTATTGCAGGTTGGGGCAGGAGGAGGAGATTGCTATCAGCAAGAGGCAGTGGGCTCCCGTCTGCGTCACTATGATGAACGCTCAGATGGTGAGTCAGACACTCCAGAAAAAGAGGCAGAGTTCGCTCCGTACCCACGTGTCGACAGCTGTGACCAAGAGGAGGACGTTGATAGCGTTGTTTCTGTGGCTAAAAAAAGCTCGCGAGGTCTTGATGCTGCTACAAAAGATTCCATACAGGAAGAAAATGAGATAATGCAGCAAGAAGAAAAACACCAAAAAGACAAATGTGCTAACAAAAGCAGCAAAACCGCCAATCAAAGAATGCCAGCCAGACAGCAGGCTACAAGTCCTTCAAAAGAGACAGCAATTGTGAGGAACAGTCAGCAGAAGAGGGATGCTATATCTCTAGCCATCAAAGACATTAAGGAGGCCATAGAGGAGGTTAAGAACAGAACAGTGAGATCTCCTTACACACCCGATGAGCCAAAGGAACCCATATGGGTAATGAGGCAGGACTTAAGTCCCACTGCTGAATGTGACCTACAACCATCACTTGGAGGTGACGTAAGTACAAAAGCTTTATTATTCATCAAGTTACTCAATTCAGTTTTATTTATATAGCGCCAAATCACAACAAACAGTCGCCTCAGTTTTTACACTTTCCTGTTGTAAGGAAAAGACCCACCAATAATTACAGAGAAAATCCAGCAGTCAAATGAGCAAGCACTTGGTGACAGTGGGAAGGAAAAACTCCCTTTTAACAGGAAGAAACCTCCAGCAGAACCAGGCTCAGGGAGGGGCAGTCATCTGGTTGGAGCTGAGGGGAGAGAGACAGGACAGAAGACAAATGATTAAATGGAGAGTGGAGTAGAAACAGAGTAAAAACAGGTGAATAAAAGAAACATTCAATACCCCAGCAGCCCAACCCAACCTGTGGAACTTTCCCAAATAGAAGCCACTGTTTACTCTCAGCAAAATACATCAGCCTTCTAGCCAGCGGTTGATCGGCTGGTGCGCCTTGCTGAGGATTTCACTGGCTCACACCCCCCCCACGCGCCGTGCTGAAAAATTATTCTGGCTAGAAGCGTGTACATAACTGAAAATCCCCTGTGAACTTAACCTGATATGCACCTCAGGAAATTTAACTATACTGTTAACCCAGATAAGCTGAATCTACTTAAAAAAAATTAAGGAAACTCGTTGCCTTAATTTTTTACTTAATGAAGCTAGGGTTGCAGTGATTCCTTGAGTAACTCAAATAATTCAGTTACAAAAAACAAATCATCGACACAAATTTGTTGCTTCGATGCTTCATTTAAAACTCTGCAGTGCTCATTTGTCTCCATCTATGCGGAGCGTTTCACCTGCATCTGCAGTAGTGGCGGATGGATCGATCCAAATATCGATAATATCGATACCAACCGTGGTATTGATCAATACCAGTGTAATGAGATCGACACTTTAGCTTCAGCTTCTGTCCTGTTTGCACCTCTGCGGTTTCATCAAAGATGCGAGCTGCCTGTCTAAGCTCCTGTCATGGCACAGAGCAGGCACACACTGCTCCTCCCCTCCCCATGGTGTTTTTACTAACACTCATAATTTTGACTGATAGTATTTTTAAAGTGCAGTTGGTCATTTGTTACTTTAGCCAACTCAAAAAGTATAAATGATGTTTAATAAATGTATCCCATTTAAATGTGTTATTTAAATGAATATATTTACTGGAACTGAAATAAATATACTAAATATAAAAGATTTGATTAAATATAGTTAATTTTGTGTTAACTGTGGATCTACCTGCAGTAGATGTGTGTTTCACTTCTACTGCTGGCTGTAGTGAACGATAACATGCCAACATGGTAGCTAATTAAAGATCCAGATCCAAAGAAAAAGAAGTAAAAAAACCTGTGTGACTTTGGAGAGCGAAGAGTGCCAAATTATAATAAATGCAAAACTTTTGAAATAATTATTTAATTAATTTAATAAAACTGGAAATAAATACATAAATAATTTATTAAATATAAAATTGCTTCTGCCTCAATTAAATGTACTGATTTGATTTAAAAACTAGACATGATTATTTTATGATTTAATAAATTATTTTATGTTGCTGTGCTGAAACTGTGGGGGTAACTTCTACAGAGGCCCTGATGCTTCAAAGAGCAAGTCAAGACAATTTCCCCCAAGTCTGTCACGACTCTGAGATAAATATCTTCAGTGGAAAGTGCAGAAGGAGCCAGTAAGACGTCAGGGTCTCTGTAGAAGCAGCTTTAATCCCGCCCACTGAGTTTGATGGTTGAAGTTGACATTAATTCATGATGCGCTTCAGCACAAATGTGAAATGATTATATAAATATATATATGTAAGTATTAAAATGAAATCAATACATTTCATTGAGGCACAAATAATAAATTCTATATTTAATAAATTCTTTTTGTATCTTTTTCCACTTTTAAATAAATTAATGTTATGTGTTGTAATTTGGCACAACAAATAACTTGGTGAAACAGGTGAAAAATAAACCTGGAGGCACACCCTCACTGCTCCTCTCTCTGCCTTACCTCCACCCTCCATGTTTCTCTACCCTTTTGTACACTCCCTTCAATTAATGTCAACAAATAATGCAGATCCAGATTATTTTTGTTTTCTTGAACTCAAATTTGAGAATTTGGCATGATGAGATTCGTAATATAAGCAAACCTTAAAATAATATGTATAGTGGGGAGAGGGGGGAGGAAGAGAACAAGGGTGCAAGGGAGGAGAGGGGGAGGGAGGCTGAGGGAAAAGAGGGGAGGTAGTGCTCAGGAGGAACTACAGAACGAGGGGATGAGAGAAGGTAAAAAGTCACCCTGAACATTATGTGTGCACACATACTAAATAACAACTCTTTATGAACTGGAACCCACCTGTTAACGCGCACCGAGTGTTTGACATTATTCATACAGGTAATTATTTTTTAATGACTCTAGATACATGAAAGTTCAGATGTAAAACCTTCTAAATCTGCCTGGACACTTTTCTTTAAAAGAAAGTTTTTTTTAAATTAATAAATATGATAACCTTCAGCTGTGTTTACAATCTGATCACCACCAACAAAGCTCCTCAATGCCACCAGAAAAGGCTTGAAGTCTCATAGTCGAATCGTGCATTCTGATTTGTTTTGAGGGACAGAGAGGCATTTACAGGCAATAGGAAATAGTGGTTGAAGGCTTTTGATAATTCAGACTATTCAGAGACGGTATTTAACGGGTTAAGGTGAAGTATAAAGGTAAACTCAAAAGTAATCAATTAGCTACTGCAGTTAGCAAGTGACTGCATTTAACATGAGCAAGCTAATTAGCGTTAGCACACACGTACACGCATCTGACCAAGCCCGACACCTGAAAACAACCCCGCTCCATAATCCCCTGCACCAAACTGCAGGAGAAATGCCATGGCAACCACCAAAGCCAGACTCGACCACTGGATTGCTAGACAGAGAAGAGTCCAGTGCTGGCATGCTTTAGATCACTGCATGTGGCCCTCTGCATTGCACTTGGTGATGTAAGGCTTGAATGCAGCTGCTGGATGTAGTGAATGCAGAGTTTGGTGTGACAGAGGAGGAGAACAGGGTGAGCTGGAGGCTGATGATCAGCTGTGGTGCCGCCTAAAGAAAGCAGCCAAATGAAGATGACGATGCAGCAGTATTGCTGATGTTCATAAGCATTATTTTTATCCTAAATACCAGCCGCAGTTCTCATTGCTTATACGCCTCTTCTTGTCACTTAGTCCTCCGAATTATTTATTTACCAAAGGTTGGAGTGAGGAAGACAGACTGTTTAAATAATTTAGTGGGGATCCAGTTGCAGAATGGCCACAGGTATTTTCCTTTTTACATTAACATAAAAAGGACGTAAACTGTGAGCTGTTCTGTTTGATTTCACTTATATTTAAAATTACATTTTTAGATTTCATTTGATGAGTTTCCACAATAAACTACATTTATTTAGTGACTACCCCGAACACGATGTCACAAACTCAGGTTGATGCACCTGGAAAACTGATTCCATGTTGAAGTCTGATATCCCAGTGTCACCTGAGCACCTGACCCTCAGCTGTTCCATTCACCCACACACACCAGCACTCTACCTGCTACTCCGTCTGTGGAACTTCACCTGCATTTGTTAATTTACTGAAAGACATGGAAAACTTTTGGATGTATCAGGCAGAAAAATTTGAGGAGGACCAAGCCAAGGAGAAGCATCGGAGTAACCAGCATGATCCAGACGAGGTGTGGATGGTTTGAGGTTTTTTAATACATTGTGTGTTGATGGGTTTCGCTTCCTAGTGTTATTTGTGAAACTTCTAAAAGGCTAAAAAAGTAATTTTAGACTAAGAAACCATGTGTTTTCACTTGTGATGCAGACATCTACAAAACATGTAGATTCAGTTTTGAATCAAATTTGATCTGACTTTATACTTTAGACCTCCACGCAGCACTTTTCTGCAGATTAGAGTCTATCCCAGCTGTCACAGGCACGTAACAGGTCGCCAGCCTGTCGCAGGGCTAAGACCCCGTTTACACGACACCATTTCCAGTGGAAACTGTGTTGTTTTGCAGTTATTGTTTCCAAAAAGTGATGCGTTTACACTGAAATGTTTCAGAAACCATCTCCGTTTACATGGAAACGCACAACGCTTGAAACGCTGTTCCGATTGCCGTGTTTCCACTCTCCACTCCACTCTGGAGCCCATTTCCAAAAAGTATTGTTTTCGCTCTGTTTTCATGTAATGCATCAAAACTTAGACATTTTTATTTTGAATGAATTTTAAATGTGTCCTAGGACAGAGAGGCAGACAAGCGTCCATGCTCACATTCACTTCTATGGGCAATTTAGAATCACCAATTAACCTAACTCCACTAACTGCATGTTGTTGGACTATGGGAGGAAACCGGAGCACCCGGAGAAAACCCATGCAAACACGGGGAGAACGAGGCCAGGAATCAAGGTGGATTCAAACCCAGAACTTCTACCTGTGAGGCAACAATGCTAAACACCATGCCACCCTGCGTTAATCTTTAACTATTTAATCAAAATACAGACATATTTGAAAGGCCAACCAGATTTAGCTCAGAGAACTGGTAGGCATTGTGTCCTGTTAGTTGTATACGGGGTGGGTAATATAATAACATGGACAATAGATTTTATGATTTGCAGGCGTATTTTTTGGAACTCTAGGAATTTAATTGGACAAACTTCATATTTTGTCAGTCTAAACTGCAGACTTGTGGAAATCTAAAGTGCAGAGTTTTTGAATTTTTGTCAAAGGGCATATTCAGGGTTCTAGCCATCGGTTGATCGACTATCGCTGCGCCACGCTGAGGTCATCTTGCACAAAGAACTTCACCCGTTTGTTACCAGAACGCTTTGCTATCACTGCAATTAGGGCCCCCTCCCCGCCCGTGCAGCTATTGTAACCACATCTCTGAAATCTGACCCATTAAAAAGCTTCAAATAACTAACTTAAAGGCTTACAACGGTATCATTTCCATTGGTTGTAGCACAACTATCGCTGCAAAAAATAGACCATTGTCCTAGTGGCTAATATATGCAACAGTCTGCATACAGTACATGAGTCACAATAAAGCAAGTTTAAAAGCAGACAAAAATAACCTGGCAAGGCCAAATTTTACTTTATTTTTTTTATTGCAAAAATTCAAAACAAAAAAATTCTCTACATTTTTTGAATGATAAATAAAATACTTAAAAGTACACTAATAACTATATAAGTATAAAATTATATTCTTTATGCTGTTCATTCACACCATAAACTTTACATTTCACTAACATTTTAGAAGGACAGATTCATGGTAGCAGGTTATAGGAAAAAAATG
>VOQJ01046354.1:0-15195 GCA_015052665.1 Apistogramma diplotaenia | reverse complement strand
AAAACGGACCCCCAAAAGAAAATGGCAGCTCACCCCTTCGGCTTCACACCTGAAACGCTTGGGAAACAGAGTCTACAATACACGGTTTGTTTGAGGCAAAGGTCGGACACATGAGATGTTCAGCTGGCCGCCCCCCGACGTCTACTGCGGCGTCCCTTTTAGCTACCAGCTGGCTGTCAGTTGGCATCAGCTGGCGAACGGCTGGTGACCGGAGCCAATCAGCGGTCCACAGGGGTCAGCGCCAAGCCCTCAGAATGACCCAATCGCCAGCGGTGGGAGGAGCCACTGCGTGCGTCCCGCTGCTGAGACGGAAAGAGAGAAACAACACGCAACCACAAACAACCATTCATACACACACACACACACACACACACACACACAACAATAACCCGACACAACGGCCTAGGGCCGTAACAATGTTACTATTTTTAAGTTGCCGTGATTAAAGAGATATTTGGTGTTCAGTGTGTTGGATATTGACAGTAAGAATATCATTTGTGATTGTGAGATAATAATGCTAAGATCAAATCCAACCACTTTAACCAGTATTTTATGAATTCATTCTTTCAGTAAAATCTTTTGCACCAACTGTTAAAAAAATCTTCCTCCTGCTGGAAGCTTGTTTCAGATGAAGGATGAGCCGCTGCTTACTTTGATCTTTAATAGTGTACAGCTCTTTCAAGAATGTTTTAGGACAACAGTCTGTTTTAGTGGTAATGGAAGGAGGAAGGCCTGAATTGTATCTTCTGTGGGAATCCTCACCAAGGCTGGAAATATCATTGAAGAGATTTAATTGTTACAGAGAAACAGAACAGGCTGAAGAAAAATTTCCTTCATTAGTCTTCTTATTGGATATTGGTACTATTAGCAAGCACAATGTCTAATACAATAAAAAATGACATGTAAGTATTACATATATGAAATCGGTTCTTAAGTCTGAAATGCAGCTCCCAATTAGCACAAGTCACTTAATACTACACTTACATTATGAGCAAGAGAACGAACAAACACGGCCCGCTGCTGCTCTCTGAGTCGATGTTGGAGGCATTTGTTTTGCTGCTGTTTCACTGTTTCCCTGCAACACTAAAACATTTTTAACTTTAACTATTTGTTGCCACTCTGACATGAAGCAACAAGTGTCAGGCATGAGTTTGCAGCTTCGTATCGCGGAAAATCCCTCAGCCAGTTGCTTCTTCTCCTGCTATCTCCTCTGGTAGTGTGAACACAGCTTAAGGAGCAATTAATGAAAGAGCAGCTAATGAAATCCAGCTAAACCACAAGCTTTTTTTTCTTTTTGCTGAACACACGTGACAAGAATATACATACATAGAATACAGTTTCATTAAAATGCCTCAAGAAAAAGCAGGGTTAAGTAGGCCATCTTTAAAACAATCCACAATGTCCTCATGCAGTAAGTTATTAGTAGTGAATGCAATAGACTGCAGTGAATGTGTATAACTGTCGATTCGCTTTCATTGCCTGGTATCTATGGGAGGAGAGGAGCTGGAGTCAGCAGCAGCCGAGTTAAGAGGTGCAGAAGCCTGAACAGGTCTGTAATGCTGAAATGTTTTCTTTTAACACTCAGTATGTGAGCAAGTGAGCAAATGATTCAGGCAATTTGTTTCTGCCTTTCACCCCCTTCTAACACTTGTTTAAGGAAAGGGAATATAACTGTCAAAATAATTAGAATTAATGGTATATGAAGATATTTAATCATTTAGGAACACAGATTACAGCTTCTTCTTCTGGATCTCTCTGTTCAGCGATGCAGCAAGAAAACAGGATGAAGACAAGGCAGACATGATTACCTTGTTTTCCAATAAAAATGGTAATGTTGTCAGCCTCTGTTATTATGTTGTACATGGGTGACAGCAGTGTTGCTTTGTGTGTTTGCAATTTAGGAACCAATTTACCTGAAATTACACCTGTCTACTACTTGGGGGCTTATTGGTTTGTCTGGTCAAGACGTTCCAACAGCGGATTTAAACTTCTGCTGTGAGTCTTTGTGGAGTCTGTGGTGTAAACCTCTGCAGGTGGCTGATGCTCGTAGCAGCTTTCGTGCTCATGCGTTCAGCATCACAGGTTAATGACGTTGTGGTCGTGTCCTGGTGTTTTATTCGCAGTGTGGGCAACGAGACAAAAACAATGCCAGGTGGTTGTGTTTTCTTCCTTCTTTATTATTTAGTTATATAATTTTTTGTGTAGTTAATATCTATGAAAATTTTGACTGTTGACTGTTGACTGTTCCTATCTTCCCTGGGATTCCCTTCTGCTTCAAGGAGCTGTCGGAGTCTAATTGCCAAATAGCTAATTGTATTTCTTATCAATAAATCATTTTCAGTTCCTCCTAATGAGCACACATGTGAGTTTATAGGCATTTACTTGCCAACTATGGATATTAAGACATATTCTAATAACAGAAGCTACAAGAATAGATGTACAGAAAACATTTTGATAGAAAACACACACATAACATGTGGTGCAGTGCAGGCTGTAACAGGAGCTCCTCCTAGCAGTGTGGAACAGTCCTGCACACACGAGATGACGTGTGAGGGAAAGAGAAATATCTGCAGACACCAAAGGGCTGAGATTATAGAAGAAAGCACTTTCCACTCCAACCAAACCGCAGGGTCCAGTGTCACAGATGACAAGACTCAGCATCAATATGGATGAGGAGGAGAGCTGTTGTGGTGCCGGAGCTGCCGGAGCTGCTGGAGCGAGGCCACCCGGTCACTGCAGCAGCAGCAGTGACAAACTTTCCTCTGTAGTCACCAGTGCAGCCAAATCAATCCACTCAGCTGAACACAGGGACTGTGTGTGTGCGTGCATGTGTGTGTGTGTGCATGTGTGTGCGTGTGCTACTTTCCGGCTGGTCGATAATTTGTGAAGTAGAAAGTGAGACTTTCAAACACAGACAGTTATTAGCCTACCTGACTGTCTGTGTAATGACTTCAGTACTGGCTGGCTAATCTTGAAAGTGAATGCAATCAATCAAAGTTACAATATACTCACAAAATTTTCAACCTGCTCCATTATTACGAGACACCAGCGTGCTCCTTCATGCTACATGCAGGTTTGTTCATCAGGCAGAATGCTCTGGAAGCTGCGGCGGTGTTGACATATTAATAAAAATGTGAAGATTTGTGCCAGCTGAAACCAGCAGGAGTGTGTTTGTATGTATGTGAAGTTCTTTGGAAGAAGAAAAAAATCTGCTTTGTTACAAACTCTTTTCCAGTGTTTGTGTTTGTGACCTTCCCTTTTCCACTTATTTCACCTGCCACTGCCTCAGAAGTGACTTTTCTCACCCTGTGCTTTTCTGGTTATTGGGTGCAGCCGATCAAGCTGAAGCTCTGCTTCTCTCATGCCTGCTTTTTACTTACAGACTGAGCTACAGTAGCTGGGGGTTCAAATATCGAAAAAAAAAAACAAAAAAAAAAAAAAACAGCAGCAGCTATAAAAACCACGAGGGGATAAATTTGTCCAGTTTTGGAAACTTTTTAGAAATAATTTACTAGCTGTACAAATGGGAATATTCCAGTTATTGCTCCTGGAATCTTTCTCTTCAGTTTCCACTGTTCTTGCACAGCTGATGTCAAGCAATACTGTCTCACGTATTTTCAGTTCAAAAGTCAAGATGATCTCCAACAGAATCAAAAAATAAACAACCGCCACCGCGAGTCCCTGAAAGACGGCGGCCTTGACGGGTCAAACGCCGCAACTGAAGAAAACATCAGCAAACAGAAACATGCTGCAAAAACACAAGTGAAGTTAAATAGAACGCAATAGAAGAAATGGAAGTGTTTCCGGGGCGATAACGATGGAACAGCTGCAGAAATGACAGAAACCAAGACTGAGACATGTTTGAAAAGAAGTGGGAGATCCATCGGTGCTGTGAGGGAGAAAAACATTCAAAAATGCTGCTGAGCAAATGCTCGTGACTGCCCCGAGGTCCAGATGAAAGCAGAGGAGGCCGGGCCTCTGCAGCTGTCGCTCCAGAACTGTGGAACAAACTGAAACACGCCTGAAATTAAAAAAGCAGCATTAACTTGCACCAGTGAAAGAAAGCTGGTACGGTCCGGTACTGCGTGCCGCTAAAAGATTCTGCGCCGGTACAGTACCGGGAAGAGGGGGGCGCAGCTGTCTGCTTTAAAGCCGTCATTCAGAACCAGTCACGGCTACACTTTGGGTCAGAATAGACCCGCTAACAATAAGCAGTCTTAAACACGACCTGATCAGTTAATAAACAGCTTTTTTCCCTCATTTCAAGTTTCTGAGTTGGTGTCTCAAACTCCCGGCCCGCGGGCCACATCAGGCCCTTGAATGCATGTCACAATATAATATAATTTGGCCCATTAAGTGTGTTAAGTGTACAGTTGTGCAAACATCTCAGGTGCTTAACAATTGAAAAAACATGCTCCACATTGCCAGGCGCTTCTAATTTCTGCCTTATACACGAGGCAACAGTAAAAAATAAAAAATAAAAATTACATATATATATATTAATGAGCACTGATGTTGTAATCAATTTCTTGTGCTGCCATGTATACAGATGTTTTATGTGTCCTACCTCTCTGAAGTGGTCTTAAAGTGTGATGCGAGCGCCTACAGTATCGCTGAATGCCAAGCACAGCTTATTTACTCTTGTTCCCAAGCAAGAAAAATGTCACCTTTTAAGATCCACAGCAGTTTCCACTTTAGTGAAAAACAGTCATTATCATTACATGATAGAATAGAGTTGCCTTCCCTCCAGACAGACATGTTGATGCTGAAGAAAATACGAGAAATGGGAAGCCGGTGAAAAATTGGATTCTATTTTTGTGGTGTCATTAAGGTTAACATACAACCTTTTGGTGTGTGAGTCACTCCGTGATTTATACTGTCCCACATTATTACTGCCATTAAGATGCCATCACACACACACACACACACTTTGCACAACCTCTCATCTGTGCAATTACTGCATGCCAGTGCTGACTGATACACACAGGCACAAACACTGCATGCTTCACGCCCGTGTAAATGTGCCTCCTGCTGTTGCCTTAACAGTGATGGTGATGTCAGCGGCCACATGTGTAAGTCTCTGTTTCGTGAGCATGTCAGCTTGCTGCTGCAGCTGATCACAGTGTAGGGAAGAAGGAACGGTCAGTTAAACCTCTGGGATATTGATCTGGTCAGTTAGGTATCAGAGGGGGCTCGTTAATGAAATTAACAACAGGTGCATTACAGGGGCAACAAGAAACACCCTCCAAAGCAGGCTGGTTTCACAGGTGGAGGCCACTGACATTTTTCCCAGCGCATCTTTTCTGACTGATTTTTCTACTAGTTTTGCATCACCAGCAGTGACACTACCTGGACCCTACAGAGGTTGCACAAGTAGTCCGACTCCTCCAGGATGGCACGGACGGTTTGTTGTGTCTCCCAGCACAGACTCGGAGCATGGAGGAGATTCCAGCAAAGAGGCAATTACTCCAGGAGAGCTGCGCTGGGCCTTAAGCCTGTAGGGATGCACAGACTTATACGAGCCAACCATGTATGCATGCAGCTCCTGGATTATGAAGGAATTCATACCATTGACTGGCTCCTATGCTTGCCTGACATAAGTCCAAGGAACACTTCTGGGACATTACGTTTCAGTTCATCTAAGACCTCGAGGTTGGACCTCAGACCATCCAGGAGCTCAGTGATTTCCTGCTCAAGATCGTCGAGGATACTTCCTGCAACACCACGTGTTGTTGCATTAGGATGCACTTGAATAGTCAAATATATTCAATTCAGTTTTATTTATACAGCTCCAAATCACAACAAACAGGGCAAAGACCCTGCTGTAATTACAGAGAAACCAAGCAAGCACTTGGTGACAGTGGGAAGAAAAAACTCCCTTTTAACAGGAAGAAGCCTCCAGCAGAACCAGGCTCGAGGTGGGGGGGGGGGGGCAGTCATCAGGAGAGAGAGACAGGACAGAAGACACACTGTGGAAGACAGACAGGGATTAATAATCCAGGTGGTGTAGATCAGTCAATCAATGTCTTGTTCACTGGCCACCGTTATAACCTCATGACCACCTGCCTATTATTGTGTTGGCCCCCCTTTCACTGCTGAAACAGCCCCGACCTGCCATGGTCCTTCCTTTAACTGCAACAGATCCTTTAATTAATTAATTAATTAATAGTGTGGTGGCGCCTCCATGGATTGGACTTGCTTGTCCAGCACATCCCACTGATGCTCGACTGGATTTTGGAGGTCAAGTCAACACATGGAACTTGTTGTTGTGCTCCTCAAAACATTCCTGAACTATTTTTGCTTTGTGGCCGCATTATCCTGCTGAAAGAGGCCACAGGCACCATGGAATTTCCATGAAAGGATGAACATTGTCTGGCAGCAATGCTTCGGCAGGTGGTCCGTGCCAAAGAAGCCTGAATGGCGGGACGCAGCAGGACATCGCCCAGAGGATCACACTTCTTCTGCCAGCTTGCCTTCTTCCCAAAGTGCACCCTGGTGCTAGTTCCTTTGTCGGACCATTTTTGAAAGATACCGAGAACTGCAGACTGGGAGCAAGTATTGCAGTTTTCTAGCCATCACGAGCTGGCTCTCGTCAAACTCGCTCACATCCTCACACTTCTTCACTTTTCCTGTTTCTAACAGATCAACTTTGAGGATAAAATGTTGATTTGCTCCCTAATACATCCCACCTACCCACAGGTGCTGTGATTCAATGATGACAGGATGAAATCAGTTATTCACTTCACCTGTCAGTGGTCATAACGATATTCCTGATTGGTTTACCCAAACAACAGCTGTCAGACATCTCATGCCAAAGCACAATAAAATATGTGATGCTGAAAATTTGAATCGTCGTTGTTTTCAAAGAGTTCCACGCAGAAAGTTTTACCTGCTCCTTCATGAAGAGCTGCTGGGTGTCCTTTGTCATAACATCAGGATATATGTTTATATATGTATATTATATTTTGTTAAATGACCTCAAATCATGCTTGTTTTGTTTTTAACTTAAAAATGTGGGTGACTGTGTGGCTGTCTGATCGCAATCTGATAACGAAGAAAAAAATTAATTATCATTGTAGTGAAAAAATTGCAAATAATACAAAAGTATGTGTTTGTTTCCCGGTTTGTAAGCAAAGGACACAGTGACTCCTGCATGAAATAGAAACAATGTTTCTAACTATGCAAAATTGTGCATTAATTGTGTGCATCAAAACAAGAGATTTAATCAATATTTTCATACCTGAATTTTTCATAATTTATGAACAAATTTCAAAGTGAAAGTCTGTGTCAGGAAACACGTGTTACAGCTAATACTAATCATACTAATAATTATTATTGTTATTATTATCTTTTGGTTATTAGTTACAATCATCACGAGCCACAAAATGCTCAGAATTACAATTAAATTTTAAAAATGCATGTAAACAAAACAAAATAAATGGAACCCCAAAACCCTCCGGGAGTCACTGTAAAGAATGTAAAACAGGGATAAAGTCGTTCTGCAGAATGCATTAGAGGACTGGCAGCAGCGCTTCTAAAGCTCGCAGGGGTGACGGAGGTGATTTATCTAAGCTGGTGAACGGGGCATTACCGCAATCTAGGCACAATGACACAAACGCATGAAGCAGTTCAGACTCTACCTCACAATCCTGAAATGTTCCTTAAATGAAAGACACAAGTGGAACGATTTTACATGTACGTCAAAGCCCCGGGAGGACTCGTATATTCCAAGATGATTATGAAATGTTGGACTTAGCAGATGAGCAGAGCAAAGCTCATCACTGATTTGTGGATGTTCAGGAGGATCCATAATCATGGCTTCAGTCCTGCTGGAATTTGAAGTAATTGAGCCAGTCAGTGATGTGGGTCAAACAGTGGACTGGGGTGGCCAGCCGATCCAGCTGATGAGGCTTAAAAGACATATCTGAATATCACTGGCATAGTAATGAAAGAGAAGAAGAAATATTAGAAAAAGACTGAATGATGGCAGGTAATTGTTCAGCTACGCAGGACTGAACCTTGTGGAAGTGCACAGGTTAGAGAACTGAGAGTCCAGCCGAACTTTAACCTTTTTATTAAAACATATCCCAGGATTCCTTTCCTCGTTTTACCAGATCTTCAGGTTTAGACTGGAGACTTCATTTTCTTTTGGTTGGAGCTCTTCATACATTAAGTGACTTCACAACCTGATTGTGCATGCAACATTTACATATTTGGTATTGACGGATTCAGCACAACCTCCCCTTTCCAATAAGACATCAAATGTGTTTCTATGATATTTCCTGACAAAGCAATTACAAATTAAAAGAAAACATTTTGCATAAAAGTTTTTTTTACCTTGTCCCCCTATTTTTGGTATGTATTCCAAGTCCTGTATCTACCCCATAATTTAAGATATTCACATCCATTTTTTCTGGTGGGTAAAGAAGAATCCTAACTACAAACATGTCAAATCTGAAAGCTCTCAGGCCTTGTGTTACAAAGCTACAGCAGTTTTTGTGTGTTAGCCCCCATGCGCACAGGCTCTACTTGAGCTCTTTTTAGTTTGGGGGTAAATAACAATATCCATCTATTTCACCATCTTGGCAGTAAAATATTTTTGCCCATGAACCCATTTCATATAAGGGAGACCTTAGAGATGAAGAAAAACATGGTTGGGTTTAGTTCTACCTCCAGTAGGAGGTAGAACCTGACCCTGTGCTGTGGTATCTCGAAGTTTTGGAGGCATTGTCACTCGCCTATTAGCATCTCCTGGATGCTTGAGAATAAGATCAGCAGTTTTTTTTTATGTCAAACTTTTAAATTTTTGCTTTATTTTATTTAGGTTGTGTAAGCAAAGCATTTTATGGCATTTGATTCTGTTTTCCACATCAGTGCATGAAGAAAAAGCCCAGAAGAAGAATCCTTCCTAACATGCATGAAAAAGACCATTTTTCATAACGAAGACAAACACGCTGTCAGTGATCGCGCCTTCATGATCAGAACCTCTGAGGACAAGTTTGCTAAATATGCTGAAACTCAAAATCAGAAAGGCCTGGCTGCATTTTACAGAAGCACCCAAAAACAGACCTGTGGAGTCGAACAGCAGCGATCAAAAGGAGAAAGTGGAGAGAAAAATGGGAACCTCTAAAACTTTGGGCGGTGCTAAAAGTGCTGTTTCTCCCATGCAGCTCGTCTAGATTGATTGACTAGTTCAAGTAGGACCTGGCACTCTGCTGAAGCACACAGCCTGCAGAACAAAAGGCTGCAGCCGCTCTCTGCACACATTTTATAAGACGTTTGATCCTTTTCACAAATAAAATCTACTGGATGATGGTGGCTGTTATATTGTTGCTATATTATATTGTTATAGATCTCGAGGACAATTTACACAATGTTAATTATACAGTAATTAGAAATTATTTCTAATGAATAAGTAAAATCAATTAAGTTACAGTCGAGCATAGTAGAAATACTTGATGAGTGAAATTAAATAAGAACATTTACCCAATAATTTGATTGGCATTAATTGTTACAGAGGTGAGATTCAGCACTTGGTTGATGTAACACTAAATATAATGTAATAGCTGTGAGTGTAGAGTGCAACTCTGGGATGAGGGAGTGAGGCGGGAGGAGTTTATTGTTCACATCCAATGAAGTGAAAGTGATGTTGATGTATTCTGGTGACACAGTAACTGATTGGCCCACCTGGATGTGAGTGGACAGGTATCAGGTGAACAAGCAAAACAGATTCAGGTCAGTCTGGTTCAGATTTCTGGCTTCATGTAAAGAACTTCAGTATAACTTTTAATTCTTTTAATGATTACTTATTATTAATCCCTGTCTCTTCCACAGTGTGTCTTCTGTCCCACCCGGTCACAGCAGATGCTGCTCATAGGGGCTCGTTTTGACTGCAGGGTTTCCTCTGTAATTACTGTAGCATCTTTACAGTGTGAGGCGACCTTTGACCTGACCTGACCTGACCTGACCTGCTCGCATCGACCTCTTTCCACTACGTTCCCTGAGGCTGCTGCCATCTCTGCAGGAGAAATAAGCCCAACAAGTCACAGAAACGCATTTCACAAAAGTCATAACACAGAATATTTTGGCCAGACAACATTATCACTAAGCAGTGGAAGAATCTCAGTCGTCAGCCTTAATGAGCTGCTGAATAATCAGCAAATTGCACCCAGGTGAGAAAATAGCCAATGTCTTCAGGTGTGGAAGCAAGGAAGATGGCGAACCACCTCTGACACACACACACACACACACACAGATATATGGACATGACAATATGTGGAACATAAGCACCGACGCTGCTCATTCTCTGTCTCCACACGCGCGGGTGGAGCTGTTGGTGCTCCGAGCTGTCAGTTCGTTCATGTTTCTGTGACTGTTGCCAACTGACACTGTTGTGTTTATCATTATAATTAGTTTTGTTGTCGTGCCGCAGCCTCCTGTTATGCTTTATGCTGACTGCTGAATAATACAGTGTACATGATACAAAGTCTCCACCTTCATCTCCACCATCTGTCTGTCTACCTCCAGTTTGTTAATGCTCTAATGCATGATGGAATTGGGCCAAACAGGAGAGTGTCTACAGGGTTTAACAATAATAAACAAAATGAAACCTGCACAGAGGATTATTATCACTGTTTATGAACCACAATCACTGAATCATTCTAAAAGAAAACTAGTTTAAAGTAAACCATTTATAGACTAATGATTGTTTTTATCCTTTTCTAGTCCTCCCCTCATGCTTCATTGTTTCACTTCTTCTTACTTCCTGTTTTATTTTGATACGTTTTTCCTCTGTGTTCTTTTACTTCCTGTCTTTGCCTTTCCCTCCTTCACTGATTGCTTTTTCCAGTCCAATTCGTTTTGCCTGTGTTTAGTCAACTTTGTGTATAGTTAGCTATCGCTCTGCTTGGTTTACTCACCTGTCTTCCCTTCTGTTGTGCCGGGAATTCCCAGCACGTCTCTTCGTCCAGTTCCCGGCCTGTTCCACACATCCTCCACACTCACACTCTGATGAGTAACTGTGTGGAATCCAACTTCGGCTGCTGAAATTAAGTAAAATAAGTCACTTTTCTCTTAAAGAAGAAAAACCTTCCAGTGCGAATGTATGAATTTACAGCAGCATCCACAGGTGTAGCAGGTCTGTGTGACTGTGAATGAGACATTTCAGGCCCCGCCCCCCTCCAGGTCGCACAGCGGTCAACTCCACCCCTTTCTGCCATTTTTGTTGTTTGATAGCAGCGATGCGATTAGCTGCCGGCAGAGAAGCCTTTTATTCACACGTTTATTAAAAACGTCTGTAAAGAGAAGGAACTGAGCCCTCAGTCAGACGCAGTCTTTCTACTTCAGTCTTTTTACTGGCGAAGGTTCCTGAAGTACTCGTCCTTGCAGTGCTGAGTCCAAACACGGAGGACTTTCCCCACTGATGTGGGTTCATTACAGAAATATAAACTTTAACCATGCGCTTCGAAGAGGCTCTGATACCAGGGGTGGTGGTTACCCAGCAACCGAATATTTTGACTTCGGGATAACTAAACTGGACTACAAAATTACATCCATCCATCCATCCTCTTCCACTTCCACTTCTCCAATTTCATTGTACAGCTGTATAATGACAATAAAGGCTATTCTATTCTATTCTTATCCTGTTCGGGGCCGCGGGGGCTGGAGCCTATCCCAGCTGTCACAGGGCAAGAGGCAGGTACACCTGTACAGGTCACCAGCCTGTCGCAGGGCCAACGCAGAGAGACAGACAACCATTCACACCTGTGGGAAATTTAGAGTGACCAGTTAACCCACAGTCTTTGGACTGTGGGAGGAAACCCACGCAGACACGGGGAGAACCTGCAAACTCCACACAGAGGGAGGCCTGGGCCGAGGTGGAATCGAACCCAAGCCCTCCAGATGTCATTCTCTGTGAGGCAGCAGTGCTGACCACCACGCCACACCAACCCCCCCCGGGACGTCCGTGCCCTTTTTTATTAGCTCCACAGCAAATACAGTGATGCAAGAGGAAAGAAAACGTAACACAGGAAACTGAACAGACTGAAAATTATGACCCAAAAAGAATATAAAGATATCTACGCAGCACCGGGACAGAAATCATTAAAGTTTCCTGCACAATACGCCTCCTTAAATCATTAAAATAAAGTGATACTTCTAATTTTCTATGTAATATCAGGATTGCAAAACTACATTTCACTGTGGACACACCCCTTTAAATGATGGACAGCGAGGAAATAGATATGCTGCCGACAGGAGGAAGCAGAGTGGAACTGAAGTGTATATAATGAATGTAAAACAGGAGGAATAAGAGAACTTAGAGTAATTCCTCTTTAAGAGTCTGAATTCTGATTTCTTATTTCATGTGTATTAGTTTCATTCTTTTAACTGTCTGCCAGAGCCCAGCCAGCCTTCACTTCACACTGTCCTCCAAATGTCCATTGCCTCGGTTGTGTCTCTTTGGATCGCCTTATTGAAGACTATGCAAACGTTTACATGTAAGAGAGAGAAAACGAAATGAACAGGAAGTCCAGAGCAGTACAAAGAGAGGACACAGGCGGAGGAAAGAAGAGACTGCGCACAGCCTGAGACCTTGTGCTGAAGGTACAACCTCACACGGCTGCTCGCAGTGATGCTTTTCACTAAACACACAGTTCTCTCAGTGGCAGAATAACATGAACCATAAGTGCTGTGCTTAATAGATTCTGCAAGACAGCTACTGTCTTCTGTTAGTAAGTGCCTAACATTGTGAATTCTGAGGGCTGAGCAAGGTTAAGGTATAAATATGTGTTTCAAGTCTGGATTTAAATCCTTCAGAGGGCTGCGGAGGCTCTCTGCAGGGATTTTATTTTAAAGGCAGGGGGTGTGACAGGAATGTGGCCTGAAGTCTGCTGACTGTTGGCCTTCATGGAGTCATACCTGAATGCTGTACTAGCACAGCACCAGCACCACAGCAGGAGACAGGCACAGGACCGGTGTTAATCTGTCGTTGTCAGCGCTGCAATTATATTACACAAATGTGCCGTAATGAGAGTTATTAGCAATTCAAATGCAGGAGGCAGCGAAGCATGCACGCATGTAATGGTGTATCCGGGATGCATTCCCTCTCCTCATCGGTCTCTGCCTGCACACACGCCCCTTACATACATCACACCGCCGACACCGAGATCTGTCACAGAACTGTGCTGAAGCCTAACAGCTCGTTCTCCACAGCTGTTCATTACGGTATCATACCGATGCTGTAGTCCTCAGAGGTACGGAGAAGATAAAACACTCTCAGAACTGGATCTTCCATCACAGCTGGTGTCATGTGATGAGATCCAAACACTCGGAGCTGGGAGCAGCCTGGATACAAACCATCAGAGCAAAAGAAGAAGCGGAATATCTACTTCAAAGCGAGCAACCGCTCACATTCAGTCCTTGAGCTGCACACATTTGCTGCATTTTGGCTGTTTTTTTTCCTGAGGAGCTTCAACCACTAAAACAGTCAAACTAAGTTCCAGAAGTAAAACTTCAGCAGCTTGTGCGAGGACAGCATCTTCTCCTCAAACACTCAGTTTGAATAAAGAGCAGACTGCAGGTCTCGAAACTGCACACAGTGTGAGCGAGCTGCAGCTGGTGGTGCACTGCCATCAGCTTAACTGGGTAAAGATTCAGCCTCCTCCTGTGGGCCTTGTTTTTTACCCAGCCTTTCCTCATTAGCAGGATTCACGTGTTTAAAACTTCCTGGTGTTCCAGCACGGTGACGCCTCAGGCATGAATCACTGTCTGGTTTCTGACATATTGTGACCTGGCAGCAACATATCAATTACTGACCCTGTGCTGTGGTCAAAGATGCTGCAAATGTTGCTGTGCTTATATTAGTCTGCTGGTGCCTCTGTAGCTGGTAAACTAAATAAATATGCAGTTTTAAAATAATTTCAAAAGACAAAACAAAAAAAGCAAATATAATATTTGGTTTTGCTTTTTGACTTTGCCAACAGATATAAAGTAGTCAAGGAGCATCTTCAGGCTCGCACACAAGCACATGGGGCCATAACACCTACAGAGCGCCACTTAGAGTTGCTGCAATTAAATTTCAGCGGAATGGGCTCATCTGCCACATCAGCTTTTCCCTTTAATTTTCAGGGTGTCTTTGAATTCAGGTCCACATGCTTTTCCAGCATGATTTTTTGAGATCGTTGAGATCTGATGTGTTCTCAGGGTGTTCTTTTAGTGTTAAAAGGTGAACACGTGAACAGAAATGTTTGGGTCTTTACTTGAAGTGGCTCATTTACATGTTTGCCACCTGGTTTGATTCCTCATCTGAGGGCGCATATGGACCTCAGCCATAATGGCCCCCGTGTGTGAACTTGGATCATGGTAACATTGATCAATAAATCATAAAGTTGGATGTGTGTCACAGGATAACTTAATTTTTGTGCTGGTGGGTGAAATCCACGTCATTTTTAATGTAGTATTGCAACACGCACATCTCTCCCAGTCTGAGGTAGACCACCACTCAGCTTCTCGGTGGGACGTTCTCCCCTCCTCAGATGATCAAAGCAGATCCACCGAGCCTGTGCTGTAAAACATGACAGCGCTGTGTGCAGCCGGCTCTCACAGACAAAGGTAATGTTTTTCTTTTGCATTTGTCGTTTCCTTTGAACGTACAAACATTGCAATCCATGGAACAAGAACAAGGCGCACATTGTATTTATATTCGAGTTTATATACCAGCAATTTAAACAGACACACCTCAGTTTGTCAGGGCTTTGGATTGTGGGCCATAATGTCCATAATAAAACAGTTATCAGCTGATTTGCATCAGCTCCATTATTCACTGATGCACTGATTACATTATTTAGTTTTTTTTGTCCTCAATAGTACTGTTTCATTTACCCTCACCAGTCTGGGTGTATCCAGTGGAGTCCAAATATCTGACACCATAATAGTGAAAATACTTTAATTTTACATTATTTTAATTTTTAAAATGAGCTGCACTGTGACAGACTGAATGTTTGACAGCTGGGATCGGCCCAAGTCCCACAACTGTGTATTATATCAGGATCAAACGAAATGGATGGATGGATGGATGGACGGATGATGGATGGACGGACGGATGGATGGACGGATGATGGATGGACGGGAGGACGGATGATGGATCGATGGACGGATGATGGATGGATGGATGGATGGACGGATGGATGGACGGAT
>VOQJ01046343.1:15091-40574 GCA_015052665.1 Apistogramma diplotaenia | reverse complement strand
GGGTATGTGGGGGGGAGGGTGTAGTTACATTTCTAAACAACTGCTTGTGTGTACCCTCAGATAAGAGGAAATTTATTAGGCTGTTCAGAAACAACCCAGAAACCACGGAGGCTCAAGCCTGGCATGAAATGGAAACTGCTGGAACACCAGCATCATTGTCCACAGTGAAGCAAGTCGTGCATTGCCCTGGTCTGAGAGCCCCTACTCCAAAATCAACATCAAGCTCTACTCAAATCTTCAGCTGCCAAGGAGAGAAATGTTTTATGGTCAGACAGGACAAAGATTGAGCTGGCAGCAATGACGAGGTATTTTGGAGGAGGAAAGGTGAGGCTTTCAAACCTAAGAACACGGTACCAGCTGCCAAGAATGGGGGTGTGGTAGCATCATGCCCTGCAGCTGTTTTGCTGCCGGTGGTACTGGTACATTGCACAGAGTAATAATGAAGAAGGACGACTACATTCAAATTCTTCAACTTCACCTCAAATCAACAGCTAGACAGTGGAAACTTGGACACAACTGGGTGTTCCAACAAGACAATGATCCCAAACAGAACTGGTTTTGGAATAAATAAAGCAGGCTAACATTAAGCTTCTGGAATGGCCTTCCCAAAGCCTCAACCCTACTGAAAATTTGTAGACTCTGCTTAAAAGCCGGGTTTGTGCCGAGAAACCAACAAGTTTAAAGATGTTTTTTTCAGCCAAATATATTTATTAAAGTCATTAAAAATGTGTGCTGAACAATCACTCCACCCTGGAAAAAGAACAGTTCAAAGACATCATTAAAAGGCCAAAAATACCATGACATTCATGCCAAAGATGAGTTTATGTCAGTTTCTGACCACATCGGTTATTTACATAATGTTCAAAATACAATAATATGAAATGAAAGCTCTTAAGACATTTATGCCTAACCCTCAGTAGAATAAAACTGATTGTAAGCGGGCTACACACTATCAGCTTAAAGTTTAATCTTGTGCATCAGCCTGGCCATGTAATTTAAAAAAGCCATGTCTCGAAATGTGTGTGTATGGAGGCTGCAGATACTTGCTTTTAAAATTTTGAATCAATTTGGACATTTTTAGATTGTTTCTTTGAAACCAGATGTGGCAACCGAGGGATGGATTCGACTGAGTACACAAAAGACGCTGCATGTTCTCACAGTAGCCACTTGTTAAATACAAAGTAGGCCCATTCTGAAGCATACCTGGCTTTATGGTGCGTCACTCTAACTGGGACCATAATGTGCTAATTTATTACTTGAAATGAGGGCGATCTGGATCATAAATAGAACTGCTCTGAAATGAAAATGCAACAATAGTTTATTAAATTAAGGTGTGTTATGTCATTTTTAATATTTCCTACAATTTTTATGCTGTAAATAAATAAAGCAGCCAATCCGTTATAGAAGGTGTATATAAACTGCTGTTTATTGACTGATATATTCATTGCCTACTGAAGTTTAGGCTTTGAGTCTTCTACCTGTGGTCTTTTTGGCATTACAGTTTGTTTTTTTTACAGTTTTTTCCATAACAACTTTTAAATGTGGGCCTATAAAATGAGGTAGATGCTCACCAAATCTAAATCCCATCCTTAACTCCAATCTTAGAGTGACTTGGGGGATGTTCAGAAGTTAAATATAGAAGTAGTCCACTTATTTGGAGGAACAACTATCTTACATGCGAGTGGATATGAATTTTTAGGGTACCAGCATTTGAAATAAAATAAAATAATCATAAAAAAAAGCACACTAAAATTACAGAGGAAAACTTTAAACAGACTACTCTTACGCATTACATCATACACAAAGCAAGGTGCAAAATGTACAAAGCCCCCTAAGAGTGTGTTTTCCCTGCACACAGACCATGCTCTGAAATTTTCTTCAGCTTAAAATAAAAGACATACCTCTGCTGCACGGCCTATAAGTCTCTTGGGCGTCTTACATCTTAGCAAAGTCTAACCCAAGTGAATGAGAAAAGTTTACACACCTGGTGCCAATTACGCTCAGGCAAACGGCAGTTCGAGGCCGGTATAGTATGCGCAGTGTTGTAGCTGCGCTGCTGAGTGGGACCCCCGGTTGCGGATTTTGGGGGCAGTACTAAATTCAAATCTGCTCGGGCTAGACACACGCCTCGTTTCAGCTGCGCCACTCTGCTCCAGGTTTCTGTGCAGAGCGAGAGCAGCAACGCACACGGGATGCGCTGAGGAGCAACAAAGCAACTTCAGTTCAGTTTGAGGAAATATGACTTTGCTCAGTGGAAATGATGGATGCGATTGACTCCATTGATCCATACAGCCGACCAGCGCGCAGGACACAATGGATCGTCAGCACTCTGGCTTACCATTACGGACTGGACCGGGGAGTGGAGAACGAAATTATAGTTTTGGCCACCGGATTGGATCAGTATCTGCAGGAGATTTTCCACCACATGGACTATCAAGGCGCAGGGAAAATCCCCGTGGAGGACTTTAACATCTTGTGTGAAGTTTTGGGACTGAACAAAGACTCGGAGGACACGGAATGCGCCGATGTTTTGGACAATTTACCCAGCGAGCTCACCTTCAGGCAGTTCCACGCCAAACTGTGCGGATACTTCAGCACTAAGGCTGGCTGCCAGTATGAGAACGGCCGGCTGCTGGTCGGGATGGACAGCGAGCACATAGAGACTCAAATCCGCTTGAGGAGCCCGCTGAAGCGCCGAGAGAAGCTGTTGTCTGTGGGAGCGAGCAGCAGCCCCTCTCCTTTCCCGGAGGGGAGGCACGCCTCCGGCTGCAGGCTTGGCTCATGCACCCGGGAGTGCTACGAGGAGATCGTGGCCCTGGAGGAAGCGGAGGACCGAATAGCCAAACTGGAAGATGAGAATGCAAGTTTGAGGGAGCTGATCGAGGACATGCGAGCCGCTCTTCAGAGCAGCGATGCCCGCTGTTTGGCTCTGCAGGTGAGAGGGGCAATTTTGAATACAAGAGTCTGTAAATATGAACGTCATTTTATAGGATGGAATATCATTCAGTTGGATCTCCCAAGCCTATAAAAATGCGCATTATGTGATGTGCCTACAGGCCTTTGGTAAGGGAACAGGGGTGCAGCTGGGGCCCAACCTTTCCTAAAGGGATGGGGCCACCCAAAAAAAATACTGTCACCAACGCCTAAAAGTAGTTACTGATTACTTTAAAAGGATTAATGCATGATCTGTTTACTGTAAAGAAAGTAAAACCCAGGTTTCAGGGATCTCCATCAGGAAACATGAGCTTGTATCCTGTGGCCCCACTCCCCCAAAAGCCACAGACTTGTCCTTATTCATTGGTTTGGAAATTTTGAAAAGTTAGAAACAGAATGAAATAATTTCTGCCTTTAAATTTCAGCTGTTGAGTCCTGAATCGTGAGTTTTGTTTTCTGGTCCGTGTTGTAGATGGGTCCATCGTGAGACTTTGTGAATTAGCACCAGCTAAGACGTATGTTGTTTCAGCTTTACAGGCTTGTTTGCACAGGGCTTAATGAGAGCTTGGCTGGACTGTAGACGGGGTTCATATTCAGATGATCATGGAGGGGGTCAGTGGGGACTTCTTAACAGGTTAAACCAGCTCCTCTGCAGTTAGAAGCATTCATAGGCTTTTCATTTCATTTCATGAGGGAAAAGCGACCAACCTGGCAACCGATAGCTTATTTTGTATTGTATTTCATGTCTGCATTTATTCATCTTTTATTAAGACATTGATTCCAACTTAACAAACCTTTCTGAAGGGTGAGAAACAATGATGAGAAGTAAACCTAATACTAGATTCAAGACAAAAGGGTTTGGCGTTATATGTATGATGTCCTTCTAGAATGATTTATTACACAGTTAACTGACACTTAACAGCAAGCGATATTTACCACAACCTTCCATCCCAAAGGGCTTATTAATTTTTGGCATATATTAAAATCGCACTTATTTACAATTTCCTAAAACAAAAACAGGAGCTGCTTAGTCATATTCTGTTAAGTTAAGGGGATACCTCACTTAAAACACCTCATTTCACTTGTTCCTCTTTTCTTCAGGTTGGACTGTGGAAAAGCCACTCCAAACACAAAGCAGACGAAGGCTGTTTTGTGGCCCGCCAGAAACAAGCCATGCAGAAGAAAATGGCCAACACCAACCTGAAAAGCCTTCAAAACATAATCCATGAAATAGAATTGCTGCGTAGCTCACAGGATCGACAGGTGGAGGAAGCCGTGCGTTGTAATCAGAGACTGGAGCAGGAACTGTGGAGCTCTAAAGAGACTGTGGCCGCTTTGGAGGACTGCAACAGGGCTCTGAAGAGGGAGCAGGTGGCTATGAGGAGGAAGGTGGAGGAGGCCCGGCAGGCGCTGCTCAGCGGACTGGGTAAAGTGAAGGAACTGGAAGCAAAGGCAAATCATGTATCTGCACTGCAGAGACACATCCTTCAGCTGGAGTCAGAGCTCCTCTACTACAGGTAAACATTCACATGTAGTGCTTCGGTCTAGGCAAACACTGGTATGTTGATGTTTTAGGCAGGAGTATGTCAGGACTGCACCCTGCACCATCTCTATACTAACTAAATACTTGCTGTAGCACTTGAGGATGGTTGGAACAATTAACTGACTGAGCCCACCTGAAGTGCTGTTAATCCCATACAAAAACTCCAACTAACAAACATCTTGATAACGTTTGCTTTATTATAAAACTTTTGCTCCATCTTCAGTTTGTGAAATCTGTGTTTTCTGCATTCATGTTTTCTTCTTTCTCACTGCTTCATTTCTTGGTGCATTTAAGGCAACAACTGGCAATCATTAGAGCAGCATGTAACTTGCCCTTATGCTTCGCCTGCGTGTTTGCACTAAAACACTATAAGGAACTGTATGCAACATCCAGAGATGTCCACTCACTTGCCTACCTGGTATATAAGCAAAATTAAGTCTGGCTTTGCTTCTGCAATGGCCCACTGCACATGAGCATTTATGCATGCCCCTCACCCACGCAATGCAATTTAGCTCACAAACGTTACATTGTAACTACATCATACATATAATCACAGATTAAAAATTCTTAATAGAAGAAGAAAAACAGCCATGTTTGTAGTTGCTGCTGCTTGTAATTGCTGTCGTTTCTTTTAATGGTGGTTCGCTACAAAGATGCTATTTGGATCACAGAGGAGTTTTTTTCCTTCATTTTTTGAAATTCAAATGGTGACGACCAAGAAAAAAATAGTCACATAGCTGAGGAACATCTGATAAATGAAGCCAATATGGAAGTGAGAAAAACTGCAGTTTGATGCTGGTTTGAAAAGTGAGTTAATCCCAATACTCCCACATGCTAAAATATCCAAATTAGGAGCATTAAAAACATTACAACCTGGTACAAACATCAGCTTTGCTCTCTGTGGGTAGTTTCCACCTTTATGACAACTGTAGAGTGGACAGATTTTTAAAACTCATCCATTTGGATATGATTTTGATCTAATGGTAGGCAGCTTTGATTTACAAAGCTAGGCTTCATCTTTGCTGATTCAAGTCACTGAAGTGGATCTCTTGACTGTGGTGCGGTGGTCTTTGGAGCATTTTTTATTGGAATTATCTGGCAGATAATATAGTCTGCTGTGTGGAAGAGCCCAACCAAGAAGCTTGTATTTAAGATTTGGGGAATGAAATTCTGCTATTTTATTAGTCTGATACGTTTGTGCCGATGACAGTGTTATGAAAATGTTATATACTCACATTTATTTAACACTTTTCTAGTGTTACTGACCACTCAAAGCACTTTAGACTACGAAGTCACATTTATTTATATGGTGCTTTATTCTGAACACTTCAAGCACATTATTTAGCTCACATCCAAAAGCATCAAAAACAGTTTGAAGCAGTTAATTACCTATCTGTTTACATTTCAAAGGACATCAGTATCAACCCCCCCCCCCACCCTCCCCCCAAAGAGGGTGAAAATAGACAAAGTTTGAAATTTTCACACTACTTACACTGATTTTTGCTTCGTGGAGAGGCTGTTCACAAGTCCTCGCTCTAGTATTGCAGTTTGTATAAGAATCAACACTTCTGTAGGGAGACCGGAAAGGCAGTTTCTCTGCAGTGTCGCCATGGTGAGTGTCAACGTTTGGCACAGATATAACATTTTTGACTTTCAACATCCCCGTCTTACAAACTGGCTTTGCTTCTACAAGCTCGGGTGACGAGGCTCACGCAAACATAAATACATTTCAAGAAAAACTGCCAAAATAAAAATGCTAAATGTCCATTTCTGTCCAGTGCTGTTTAAGACAAACAGCTGGTGGAGTCTTTTTTTTTTTTAAGGATATATTGTCCTGTGTCTTTACGTAAGCTGTGGGTTGATGCACTGATAGAAATACTGGCCCAAGTTCACAGAGAGAGTGTATGGAGTAGACATAAACCTCTCTGTTAGGTTCAAGCAGCTGGTGAACCCCGAGCATAGCAAGTGTCATGAGAAACGAGGGCTTGTTTTGGCACGTTGTTGCATTAGAAAGGCCTTTGTGGTGAGAATCGACCATAATGAATTATAATTCCTCCTACAGTAGGTTGAAATGACTCTGTTTACTTCTGGCGTCATGCCTGGAAAGCTCTCCCATGCTATTTATAAAGGCTTGATGTGGCTTACTATTCCAATTTTCAGTCTTGTTGTGTTTGAGTTTATTGAATGGGGCTTCGTGTGTGGCAGGTCGGTTTTGCTTGAGCTCCACTACTGTTGGGAACTATTCATTTTGGTGGAAGTAAGGGTGTAATTGCACTTTTAAAGTACAAAGCCATTGGTTTAATGTTTATCTCTGGCTCTGTTGTTCCCACTGCAACCATATAATCAGTGTCTGCAGGTCTGGCAGATGTATTTAAATGCTTGTAATGTCTACATAATGCTGCTATTACGTAGTCATGGACAACCAAAGCCATATGATTAAAGTCTTCACTTCTACCTGCATGTAGGTGACTAAAAAACGATTTCAGCAGCCACAGCACCCCTCCCTTTTTAACCCTGAACGCAACTAATATATGCAGACCGTGAAAAGGCTTTTCATGCCCCTCTATTGATGCCCTAATGGTAAATAATTCAGTGCCACAAAGGCAAGGGAAAGCTCCATTGAGTGAGAACCTCAACAGACTGACTATTCTCATCAATCTCTGCTCACTTCTTTCACTCTGCTCCCAAATGAGCAATACCCCATAGGCACCCCCATCCTATGGATCTTAGCAACCAAGCCCCATAGATATTCTCACCGAAAGCCTGAAAGCTTGCGCACTCACACAGTTGGAAGTGAACATACAGCAGCTTTTTGGTGCCCTTTTATGTCTTTCTCCAAAATAATGTGACTCTTAGTTACTTTAAAATAATCATGATTCTTTCAGCGTACTGTCTCAAATATCACAGATCACATGGGTTTAAAAATGCAGAAGCCTAGTAGGTTAAATAGTTGTTGAAATGATTGACCGTGACTTTATCTCCACGGCTTATTTCTCAAATGCTGTGACGAGTTAAAAGATCAGCTCTGCCACTGTGGGAGCTCTAACTGCGTTGCTGTAGAACAGGTACAGCACTGGTACAGCTTTTCTCTGCAGAGCCCATTTAGCTCAATGAAATAGACAATCACATCTTTTCAGAGCACTTTTCTATTCTTCTTGAGCATCCAAAGTGCTTTATACAACAATGACTAATTTTTGGAGCATTTAAAGAATATGTGAATGAATTTTTTCAGAGTAAGAAGAAAACTGAGAAGACTGGTGCTGTTTTCCGGCATGTAAGGATGATGATATTTAAAAATTTGTATGTCTCACAGACATATAAACTTCTCATTGTTAGATGGGTCGATAGTGGCAGTCTGAAGGCCTTTTAAAAAAACATAAATCAGTCTTTTACTGTAAGACTCGCAATAGGCAGGTCATTTTATTGAGTAAATGGCAGCACTCTGCAGATAGTCCTCAAAGAACAGGAGACAGTGGAATTCATTTTTTTTGTGTTTAGTAATGTACAAGTTTCTCTTCTTTAAAAAAAAAAAAAAAATCCCCTTTCAACTTTCCATCAACATCCCAGCAGAGGTCCATTTAAAACCAATGTGGTCTTCCGTATGTGGGTGTTGTTGCATAACACGTCTGCCATTGCTTTGGATTGAATGTGAGAACAGAGCAGAGGCTGAGACTCAGATGGGAGCCGCACCTTCAGCGGAGGTTGATCACCACATCTCTGGAGAAGTCTTTGTGCAGCTGTGATGATATGAATTTGTTACTTTTGGTTACGTTTTTCTTTTTATTTCCAGGAGTCAAAGGGAGCTTAAATCAGTCACTGTAGTCTACAGGGCTCTGTGGGCCAGGCATATTAGACAATGGGAAGAACAGCGAGAGGAACAAAATGGGATGAGGGGGGAGGAAAGCCTACCATCTGGAGGAAGAAACAAACATTCAGCTGTTTGTTCACGAAATGATGAACATCTTTTGCGAGGGACCGAAGCAAGTAGGACGGAGTAATTCATTAGTTTTGTGCCCCAAAGAAAAGTCCAAATCAGTCATTAAAAGTGAACTTTGGCTGCCTCTCGTCCAAAAAAAATATTACATTTAAATGTCCCCTTAGATCCAGGTGTCTCACTTTATAAAGTCCAGGGGTTTCTAGAGAGCATGCCCAAGCACATGTGCAAGTTTAAAACTCACTTTTCATTTGCTGGCTTCTTCTAACCTTAGGACCTCTGAATGCAGGCCCCAAGGGAGGCATAATCTCCTGGCCTTTTCATGCTCTCTGTATGGTGCCTGAGAGCAGAGAGAAGAGGAGGGTCTAGCATACCATTTATCTGCCTCAGCACTAGAGCTGCAGCATTGTGGGGAGCAGGTGCTGCCATGGTATTCTTACCCTTTAAATAATGTGGAAAACACACTTGAGGGATGTCTGGGACCTGTGGCATTCTGCTGCTGCTATCTTGCTGCTGTTCTTGAGCAGCCTTCCAAACCCCACACTGCCAAGTGGACTCATTTTCACGCTGAAGTGCCGCCCTGTTCCCTCTGGTTTGGAGGTAAGCTGACATCAGCAGAAAAAACATCACACACAAAATCTCTTCTAAGTGTGCGCCACCCACCCTCGCTGGACTTCTCTCCCTGTAAAACCTCCCTCCACTTTAAATACCATCGTTTGTTTGACTTCAGGGGTTTCTTTGCACTTTGCTGGCTAAGGAAAGTTTAACCACCCTCTGTAAATGTTACAGCCATTGGTTTTTGGATTAAGTCCTCAGCTAGTGCAAAACAATAATCACATTGCTAGAAGTGCTTTATTTGTATCCCAGAAACCAGCTCATTGCACGAGCACAGCCCAAGAAGACTTGATTAATAACCGTCAGCTATGTAAACACAGCCCTCTTGCATGTCTCCGTCATGCTGCAGGGCACCAACAACTGGCGAGCTTCAAGTGCAAGCTCAGGTTTACAGTGCGCCCTCGTTTTTAAGCTCTGCGGGGAAAGCAGATCATCATTGACTGATGACACCTGAAAGGGGAAACTGCTCTTGTGGGAGTGGAGGCAGGTCGACGATGATGGGGGGAGGGGAGGTTATGTTGATGAAAGTTCACTTCAGCACCATGCTGTAATAAACACAGGGGGGACTCTGGGTGTCCTGGCTCTAACAACAAACAGCTAAGCTACCTCCCACCAGCCTAAAGAATGGCTTTAAACTTTTGCTAATAGAATGCAGGATACTATCAATTAGAAATGCCCAGACACAGCACAATAAACTCTTCATGTGTGTATTTACTGCTGTGTGCGCCTTTAGGCATCAGTGTTAATTAGGCTGTATTATATAGGCTACAAAATTCATAAAACTAGAGCGTTTTTCACTGTCAAACCAATAATATATGTATGTCTAGAAATGTATTTGTGGCTTCTCCACATATTTATGCATTATTAAATTTCCCTTTATTCAGTTCAGACATTGACATTATGAGCTCATTCCAAGTCTCAATTGTATTTTGGCTTGAGATCAGCCAGAAAGGGCCTTTTGATACATGAATCTGATAAAAGCGAGTGAGAAGGAGATGTGAAATTGATTAACCTATCCATCCGCTGCACTTGTAGAATACTTCCTCAAAAACAATAAAGTCTGTTTTAAGTTTCCAGCAGATGTACACGGCTAAATTGTGCCTCGATTCTCCGACTGATGTGTACCATAACCATGACCTCAGTTTGTTTCTGTGTTCTTTTATCTGATGAAGGGACAAAATAACTGTTCTCAGAACATTTTTGTTCCACTAGAGCAGCTTTGTATGATTGATAGTTCAAAATAATCCTGATTGTGTTATACTGGGCCTTGTTGCACCCCTCAATTTATCTTCTGTCTGAGACATGCCACTTTCCCCACCATTTAAAGCCATTCTGACTCAGTGCTTCTTGTAAAACACAAAGCAAAACAAAACCAAAAAGCAGAGAGATTTATCAAAAAGAGACTCGTTAACTGATGGTCACCTGTTGTCAAATCTATCTGTTAGCCTTGCTCATGTAGTGCATGTAGTCCATCTAGTGCTGAGGGCTCGAGAGAGCTGCAGGAGGATTGCTGTATTTTTAAACTTGCATATTGGTCATCTCCATACAAATATGCAGAATCTGTAACCCATGGACAATAGATTTTGCACCAGAAGTTTGACATTTCTTTCTTTTTTCTTTCTTCATAGAGTTTTAAAGCAAACTACTGCAGCTTTAACTAATCACAGGGCTGAACAAATTTATTACACCACCACCCACTGTAAGATTTATGCCACAGTGATTAACAGTTTTCCTTCATGACCAAAATGATTTGTGTTTGTGTAATGGGTAATCCACCAGTGTGCACAAGCTCTTTAATCAGAAATATATTTTTGATGCTAAAATATAATTATTTTTGTTTCAAATGTACTGCTTTACAAAAAAGCAGAAAAAATAGTATATGGTAAATACATGCAGCTCAAATAAAATATTTTTTCCAGACTACAGTTTTGCACACAGGACACTGTGCACAAGTCTTGAGCCACCCCTTATTTTGCTCTGAAAATGGGAAATAGGTGCAGTGATTTATTGAAACATGCAAACACACATACGAATAACAGCATAAAAAGCAATAACAGAATTTGTGCAATTCTAACCAGCCTGAAAGTCAATATTTGGTATGACCTTTACTCTTCAACGTAGTCTGAACTCTGTTCTGCAGCTTTTAGTAATTTGTTCAGGAAATGTTCAGCACGCCTGAAAGAGGGAAAATAAAAATGCATACACAAACAAACACTTGCAACAATGTCCCCCTGAGCCAGAGCGAGATAGTGAAAAGGCCCAGGGGACCCGGGCCGTCTGTAGCCCCTCAAGAATACTGAGGACCCAAGGCCACAAATCTCAATGACAACTGCATACCCACCCCCGCAGAAGGAAGAAGGGGGCCCCAGATGGAGCACCCATAGCCAAAGAGCAGGAGCCCCAGAGAACCAGAGTCAATAGGCTGCTGACCCTGCCGGAGGCTGGCAACCCCAGCACAAGCCAAGAATGGTGGCTCCAGGCATTATTTGAATGGTTTATAAGTAACTGTTAAGTGGCTTAACAAACATTCCTGATCAGGTGGTCCGGTACAAAGACTGAAGTGAAATGAGTGAAAATGCACCCAATATCCAAAGAAAAACTTTGACCTTCAGAAAGCCGGGAGAACTACTGCTCAAGACCACTTTAAAAAGAGTCTGGCTCCTGGGAAGTAAAATGTAAAGAAATGAAGGGTGGCTCACTTTTACACAGTACTGTCTGTTAAATTAAATCTGCAGCATCGTTTTCCTTCTCTGCCTCTCAACAAAACAGATTAATATTTTCATTTTGGCAGGTCAGATGCTTCCATGCTGGCAGATTGACAAGAATAATTGGTGATCAAATTTTGACTATGTCTGCTGCATCCCACAGTCTAACCACTATCCGGGATGTCTGCCTGG
Organism: Apistogramma diplotaenia; assembly: GCA_015052665.1. Lineage (NCBI taxonomy): Eukaryota > Metazoa > Chordata > Actinopteri > Cichliformes > Cichlidae > Apistogramma > Apistogramma diplotaenia. The sequence continues at coordinate 28,651 of VOQJ01046343.1, read as the reverse complement.
ACTGCTTTCAGGTGTCTCTGCTCATCCACTTGGAATTCCCACACTCAGCACCACCACCACCAAACACTGTCAAAAAAAGTGATGGAAATCTTTCTTTAATCGCCTGAAAAGAAGGGGCCAAATGCAGATGCAAACTGAGGGAAGTAAACAAGCTTTATTTAAGCTGAAACAAAAAGAACATCTGAATGTGTTAATAATGCAGCTATTTTGCAGAAGATAGCCAAGTGAGGAAGAACTAATGAAGCAGAGAAAGGCAAGAGGGGCTAGCACAGAAGACAGGTGAAAACTGAGCAAAGGGGGAAGAGGAGCTGACAAAGACTGGGGGAAAGTCTGAAATCATGAGGCAGAGCAGACAAATAAAGCCAACACAGTAGAGCTAAAAATTCACTTCCTCTAATGGCCACTTGAAGATGGAGCCAAAAGTGAGTCAGTTCCCATAGATTCACATTATAAAGTGTGCAACTTTATTTTATGTTTAGGGGCTGGTATAGTTCCAAAAAGCATACAGGTTGTTTTGGGAAAAAACATTCAGCTTGAGGCTTCAAAATGCACAGCCCAGAAACCATTGTGTGGCATCCATCTTTTATACAGTCTGTGAGGGAAAGGGACAAAAACAGGATGTTGCACAAGAAAAGGAACATGAAGAAAATATTTTACCAAAATAAAACAGGAAATGACAATAGGTGACAAGGAAACTAAGATGTAGACAAACAGACTTAGACAAATCAAAGAATCACTAATCTTTACTTTGTAAAAAAAAAAAAGTCATTTTATTACCATCTGTGAATGTCAAAGTCCCGATCCAGCGGCTGTGGCCTGCTACAGTATCCATGGGCAAAGGCTGTAGCTTCTCTCCAACCACTGTCAATTACAGTGTAGTTAGTCACACCAACTCCTGAATTAAAAAATAAATGCCTTCCACCGGCTCACTCAAGAGTCCCAGTGTCTCCACGGCAACCAGACGGATTTTGTGTGTGTGTTCAGGTCTATGTCAGTCTGACTGCAGCTGCTGGTTCCTTGGGAACCAACTCATTTCTACCAATGTTGCCCCCTCTATAACTTAAACACAACGACTCTCTGTCTGATTGCCTGAAAATGTTTCTAAAGTTAACAAGTGACTTCAGTTGTTTCCCTTCAGTTTTGCACAAAGCTGAAGAAGTGCACAGATGCAGAGCATAATGTCATCTTACAGCATAGATTGCCTCATGCCAACAGGATATAAGCATGAATTCTCCGTGACTTTTTAAAAATCTTTTTTCTTTTCTTTTTTTAGTCAGGCTGCTAAAACTCTTTCCGAGATTTTCTCTCTGCTTTTTTTCTTCTTGGGCAAGACATCATCATCTGGAAACACTTATTCTGTGATTTATGAAGGCCCCCTATCGGATTTCCCCCAACACAAAAGAGCAGACAGCAGAAGAAAACTAGAAAATTCAAACCATTACAGAACGATTGATCCGCCCAAACTTTAGCCTCGGTCTTTTTTTCAGGAGCGAATGTTTGAATGTGACCATGACATAAGAAAATACATGAAATATACACAAGGTCATACATATCTTCTCCACTGCAGATGAAAACAAACATCATAAAAGCTTTACGTCACATCTTGCAAACTCCTGCTAACTCCTGCACACTTTGAGTGGCTCTCTACCACTGACCCACTTTACTGTAAAAATGCCTTAAAGATGCAATGTCTGGCTTCAATTACCCCACCCAGATTTGGCAAACAGCATCACAGGCCTCTATAAAATTATCATGGCGGTTGTAGCTGTGGCGTAATACACACTCCCTTGTGTTACATGATATGTTCTCTTTGATGTTGCCAATTGGTTTGGGCTGAACTTTTCTCATCTGTGCAAATGTGAAGAGCAGTTTTAGCCTCTTTGGCCAATGTCAGTTTACATGCAGCAGCATATATGGCAATATTTGCAGAAATAGAGTTATGCTGCTTTCTTTCAGGTCAGAAGTGTCAAAACTACAACTCCCGAGCAGCACCAGGGCAGAGCTGCAGCTGAGTGTTAGCAGCAGGCCAGGTCAGAGATGCTGCCTGGATACCCAGCATGACCGCTGTTCCCCAACAGGATGTGCTGTAACAACCCCAGACAAAAGTAAGATGATATTTCTGCTTTATACTGAAAGCTAAGGACCCTCCAGTATCACAATAAGATGATCCACTGTAAGGAAATTCTTGGCAACAGTGGGAAGAAAGAACTCCCTTTAATCCAGAAGAGATTTTTCCTTTGGGCAAATTAAGTAATCACAAAATGCAAGAGCATAGACCTGGGGAAAATATGCAAAAAAAAACATTTATTCACTTATTTACATTGCAATTTATGTACATTTTAATCTAGCGTTGATATTTTATTTTTAAATATCACTGGCAATAGCCTCTGATGATTTCTATGATTGGTCAAGTATTTGATCATTGTATAAAACATCAGAAAATGGCTATTCACAAGTATTGCCTTATTAGTTTGACTACAGTCCAGATCCCCACAGGAATGACTCAGGAAATAAAAGCACTGACTTGTTTAAGCCTCAAACTGTTGTTGTTAATCTAGATTTCTGGCTACCAACCTCTGCAGTGATAACGACAATGGTTATAGTGATGTTATAATGATGATGTGTTGTCCAGTGGAGGAGCAGCTGTTCCGCTCCGTGGAGGGCCAGGCAGCGTCGGACGAAGAGGAGGACAAGTGGACCGGAGATCAACAGAGACAAGTGGATGAGGTGAAGAGGATCTTAGCCAGGCTATCCTGCTGTGGGGAAAGGTATTCATCCCTTTCATGCTATCGTATCATTCAAATAATGGGGTAATGGTTCATGCTATCATATAATGTTGGTAGAAAGAAGTCAGATTGTATAGAAGTCTTGATTTAGTACCTCATTAAACATTCTCAGGTTCTAGTTTCTGTTCTTCTTTGGTGAATGATTATCTGTTTGTTCAATTTAGGTCCCATTTAAGATAAAATAGACAGCAAAAACAGGGTATGCGTTAGGCCAGGGGTCTCAAACTCCCAGCCCCACCTCCTTCCTACTTAATTGATGTCAAAAATCTAGTACAATTTAGCCATTTAAGTTACTGTTTTTCCCTAAATTTTTTACATCAATTTAGAAGTAGGGTGGGGGCGGGGCTGAATGTGGCCCGTGGGCCGGGAGTTTGAGACCCCTGTTTTAGATGTTATATTGTGATTGACACTGACTGTTGTCCTGGGCTTCCAAGACAAAAATAAAACGAAAGTAGTCCACAATCCAATTGATGACGTCACAGCGTGTGTCCATCTTTTATATACAGCCTGTGGGTCAGTCTGAGTGACTTTTTATCTTTCATTATTTGTTCTCAATAAGGTGTGAGGACAAGGCATTCAAGAAGTTAATTTCTAATTTTGGGAGCTCAAGAAGCGAAGAGAGCTGCAGCGCTGTGGTGGAGCTCCTTGAGAGGGTGACCAGGTTGCATAAGCAGCTGGAGCTGAAGGAGAGCCAGGCAGAAATGGACATGGACCAGGTACAAGCCAACTCTGTCATCCCTCACACCAGGGTGGGCTTCTGTGGTGTCACCTGCCTTCTGTTGGATCCTTTCCTATGAAAAGGTTCTCTCGTGACATTGTTCTGCCTTGCTTTACATCCCAAGCCATTTTGTGGGTCTGTTCACGGTGTGAAATTAGATTAGAGATGACTGGTAAAGGTTGTTCTGAAAGTAGAGGGCTTCAAAGGCTAAACCGCAGCTAATGCTATGATCCTTCAACTTCCATCTAACCAAACCACCAGCCACACACACATACAGCCTCGCTCTCTGTGCGTGGGTGTGCTTGCAGCTGTTTGCCACAGGACCTGTCCACAGAAATACACCCCTCTTTGTTGCTGCGTGACACTTAAAAAATATCGTGAATTTCGTCACAGTCGAGTGGTATTTTCACAACACAGGAAGACAGGCAGAAGGGGGACCGTGATGTAATGTGTTCCCAGAACGTCTCAGCACTCGGAGAGGAAACGTTCAAACTAAACAAATCCTGACAGTGAGGCTTTGTTTATGTGCAGGATGTGTGGGGTGAGACCTTAGTCCTTCAATACACTGTAGGATTTCCAATGTTTCTATCAGACAAACCTACAAAAAAAATGGCCTGATTTTTAATTTCATAGCTACACTTATGATGTTTAGCAGACCTACCTTTTTGCATTAGCAAAAGTGCTGTTCTTCTAATATTGGGTTACCAGTGATTTCTTCATACATCTTCACTAACACTGAGTTGATGAAACACATTGTCTAAAATGTACTACATGCATCTGCTTAGCTCATTAAAGCAGTGATGAAGGTCTCAGCACAGTGACTGATGCACTGTTCACTGGGACACCAAATTGTCAGCACGGATCTGAAGAGGATCACAGATTCACTGAAATAAAGAATCTGTTTGAGTCTATTTTAACAACTAAGTTTTGAAATTATTTGGAAATCATTTCTTGGACTGCACAGTCTAAGTGAGGGGGAGGTGTAGTTACTTTCCCAAGGCCTGGAAGAGGACCCAAATGTGACTTTCAGCAACAAAGAATGCACCAAGGCACATGCTTCCAATAAATTAGAAGCATGTGCCTTGTGTGTTGGGACACAAGTGTCACTGCTTGCTATCAAACAAGCTGTAAATTGCCATGGATTGAGAAGTTTAATGGTAAGGTGACTCAGATTGGGCTGCTCGGTTCACGTTACCAGAGGTATGTTTTGGGGAGCAAAGGTGAGGCATTCAAAACCATGAATGCTGTGCCATCTGTTAAGCATGGTGGTGGCACTATCATGTTCTGAGCCTGCTTTGCTGCCAGTGGAAAACTCAATCAAATAATGAAAGAAGCAGATTAGTTAAGAAATCTTCAGCATAACCTCAAACCATCAGGAAGAAGGGTGAAGCTTTGAGTCTGTTTCTATCTCAACAAACAAATAGTTTTGGAATGTATTTAACAGACTAACTAATAGTGATGTTTTTTTTTAAGTACATTTTTGGCCTTGTCATGGCTTTATTAACAGTTGTGTAACTGGAGAGAGACAGGAAAGTGGGAGGAGAGAGACGAGGAAGACACGCGGGAAAGGGCGACAGGTCGGGAATCGAACCTGCGCCACCCGCACCACCACGCGGCATATATGTTCGCCTGCTCACGCCTTGAGCCACCCTGGCTCAATAGTGATGCTTTTATTCATGAAGAAGATGTAAACAAATTTTTGTTATGAAACTTAGGAAAAATCTCAATTGTTCAAAGAAATTGTTGGAAGTCAAATGGATATTTGTGATCTGATATGAGAAAGGAACTTTAAAAGTTCCAATCAAAAGTTCTTCCAAAGAACTGATCCTACTAGCAAGCATTTTAAAAGCACTGAAAGTCGACATTGTATTGCTTGCTAAAAACTGCAGTGGCCTGCTGTAATGCTGTATTAGACCTGTGTTATCTTCTGTCTGGTTTAAAGACATTTTTAATAAGTAAGTTTCTTGAAAACATTAGTGTCCTTTATATTTATAGTCATGCTTTTAAAGACCAGATGTTCCTCCAAGATAAACCACAATGTGAGTCTCGACCCTGATGCCAGACGTGACTGGTCTTTTTGCCATGTCTTCCAGATGAAGGACTCCCTGATGCAGGAGCTGCAGCAGAAGGCAGAGGAGACTGAGCTGCTTCAGATGGAGCTGCAGATGCTGGAAACAGAAAGGGTCCGTCTGTCTCTGGTGGAGGAGAAGCTCGTGGACATCCTGCAGCTCCTCCAGCAGCTCAGAGACCTGGTTAGTCACTGTTTTTTTATTTGTTTGTTTGTTTGTTTTGGTGGTGGTGGTGGGTTTCATTGTTCCTCAGTTTGTAAAGAATGTTTTATGTTTGAGTGTTCTAATAGTCAAGGCTTTGTACAGATTTTTGTTAACTGTGGTAAAGTTTAAAAATCTTTCTATCAACATTAAATCCACAATTTGAGCTTCATTCTGAAAATCATTTGCAGGGTTGGCAGTTGAGAGAAATCAGTGGAACGATTTTTTTTCTGATCAGATATCAGAAAGGAAAACAAACGGAAAGCATTTGCCTTGCCAGAGGACAAATCTCCATATGGACATTAACTTGGGGATATTTTCAAAATAAAAGTCAGCTTTGGATTGTTGGGGTTTTTATCCATACTTTTGTGTTTGTAGTATAATTTGTCAAACATATGTGGTAGTCACAAGACACAGTTTTCCCATGAAAGCGGCTGTTAATTACCTGAAAGTCATCTGATAAACATTCTCGGCTGGTTTCAGAACGTCTCACGGAGGTCTCTTGGGAAAATCTTGCTCAGCACTCTGGAGTCCTGCAGTGACCCGCAACATGGTTAGTAGACCTCACGCCCAATGAAATCAATACAGCTCCAGTGTAATGCAGCCATGAGAATTTACAGTTACTCATGGGAGGGACTTAAATGGAAATTCTCGTTGGACCGTCTGTAATGTGACTCCCCCAGAAATATCACATCTGCTCTCTTTGTAACACAGGCAAGGCCCATATTCTGGAGGTGCTCAACGCTCTCTATCATGAACTCACTGCTTGTGAGATTTTGTCATCTGGCAGACCTTTAGAAAAGACACACAGTCAGCAGTCTCTCGACGCCCTCATCATCTCCTGCTAAACAAGACTGCCTCCTGCTGGCCTCAGAAAACATCTTTCTGATGGACACTGAAAGCTTATCAGTGGTCAGAAATGAAGCTGATTTTTGTGTATAGTGTATTATATTGTAGCATTTATACTTCTCTTACCCTGTATCTATAAAGGGATGTTATTGTAGAATTATTGTAGCAAAAAGCTTTATTACATATAACTGAAATACATGTTCACACGTGTTTCTACAAAAGCTTTTATTGCACATACATTTTTCAGGATGCAAAAAATGTTATTGTTTGAGATGAACTTTTCCATGACAGCTATGTAAATGTGAAAATGCTGAAATAAGCTCAATTATAACAGGACATAAAGTGCTCAACCTCTGCTGACCAATGGGTAAACAACCTCTCTGACAGAACTTTAAAAGTAACCACATACAGCCCAGTGCTGTTTGTGACTTCTGCTTTTCAACATAAAATGAGAAGGTGATTCCCTCGCACAGTGTGGACAGAAATGCAGCCACCGGTGTGTTTTACCATCTCAGGAGACCAGGCATGCTCTTACTTTGAAGCCCTTGGGACGCATTACTGTTGGGAGATAACATGGGACCATTAGCCACTTTGTATCTAATTGTGTTGACAAGTGACCAATAAAAAAGCCATTGCAAATTTGTTAATACTGAAATGAAATTTCTTTCTTCTTACTTAGTGTCCTCTTACTTTCTGAGCACAGCATAGTCTTCATCAGCAATACTAAACACCTGACAAATTGTACAAGACACAACACTGGCTGTCTCATAACTGCTGTAGAGTTATTTCTACACATACTTGTCTTGCTCGATCTTAGAGCTGCATCTTAGATAACTGAGACTGGAACCTGTCCTGTTATTCTATTCACAGGGTTTTGTGTTGCAGTTTTTTTTTTTAACCCTACAGCTGAAGAAATGCATGATTTTTTTAATGTATTTATGGAGCCACATAACATGAATCACTAAAACTAAAATTGTCTCTTAAAACATCAAACTGTAGATTAACTATGATTTTATCGTTTTATTTTGCCATAAGAAACTCAGAAATATGTTATCTAGCTTTACAATTAGTATGGAATTAACTATCTCTGCCTCTTTTATTGTATTAAACCTTAGAGTCATTTTGATCATTTTAAGATTTCTTCAGTATACACATCTTCATAATATCAGCTATTAGTAGACTACATGCATCTTAGGCTGCATAGCAAAACAAACTATTAAAAACTTATTTTAGCAACTTTATTTTCCAAGATGGAAAATAAAATTATTCAATGTTCATTATACCGACAGTTTTGAGTAAAACTAAATATGAGCTTGTTTCATAATTAAGGAGAAAGGACGCCATTTTTCTTTCGTGAATAAAAAGCAACACGCGGCACATTTTCCTACATTTCACTATTGTAAGAGGATGTGTAGCCTTCCCTTTTAGTTATTTATATCAATCATCTCAATGGTCAGTGATATGATTGGTAATTCCTCGGTTTCTTTAGAGAAACCTGTATAACAATTGCATTTCAATGAAACCTGAAACAAGCACAGTGCAGCAGTATCTGCTTAAGAATTTTCAGGTTCTCGCGGGATTTCCCAGCGTTGCCTAGCGACGTGACTCCAAACCTTATTACAGTCCTCAGTCGGTCAACAAACAAATAATCACACCCGGAGCGCCTCATTAGCTTGCAGTAATTTAAAGTTAGCTGGGGGAATTTTTTTGTGATAACTAAAAATGTCTTGTGTAGTTGCTCAGGCCCATTTCGTGTTCGGTCTACGGACTGGTGTGAGGAACAATTTGTGTTTCTTGGACGAACAAACTGTCGTCTTCACCAGCGGAAACAGCTGCGTGTGTTTCAACACCGTTCAAAGATGGCAGCGGTTCATTTCAGGTGCGCTAAGTTCAAGATATCTTGAGAGTTGAGCTGTCAGGCAACAAAGGTTGACTTGACTAACTTAAATGTTTCTACCCCGGTGATGATATTGTCATTAGAACTTCTACAACTGCTTCCATGAAAGTTTATTTATTTATTTATTTATTTATTTTACTATTTAATACAATTAAATTATTTTTTGTTACGTCTCCAGGCTCAGAGAGAAGTCAGGGGATGCGTGCTATGACGATCAGCTCCAACAAACGGTACCTGGCAGTGTCAGAGTGTGGAGAGAGGGCCACCGTCACAGTGTTTGACCTGCAGCATGAGCAGGGCAGAAAGAGAAAAGTTCTGACTGCAGGAGACGCGTCTGTTCAAGAGTTTGTCTGCATAGCTTTCTCCCCTGACGCCAAGTATCTCACAGGTCTAACAGGGGGCCCTGAGAACATGCTGATCCTCTGGCTTTGGGAGAAACACAAAGTCCTGGCAACAGTGAAGACAGCAAACCCAAGTAATCCTGTCACCCAGGTGAGTCATCTGTGCTGCATCAGTGCAGCTCACATGCATGCAGCTATGCACACAGATTATCATTGTTACTATTTCTGATCAGGTCAGCTTCAGTCCTTACAACAACACACAGCTCTGTGTGACTGGAACTGGCGTTTTCAAGCTGTTCCACTACTCAGAGGGCTCCCTGAAGCAGAGCAGCTTCGCAAAGGTTGAGCCCATCAATTTCCTGTGCCACACCTGGATGTCAGAGCAGAGGGTGATCGCTGGGACGGACACTGGCAGGCTCCTGGTGTTTGAGTCTGGAGACCTGCGAAGAGAGATCAGCATGACTTATGTGCAGGGCCAGTCTGACAGGTCAGAAAGCTGCACCACATGAACTGTGTTCCAACAGTGTTTATATTCACCATTGTCTTAAAATGTGTAAGTCACATCCAATGGATGTGCAGAAGTCAGTTGAGCTTAACACTTTTTTTCCTACAGTTCCCTGTACTCATCACACATTATTAAAACACAATGTGCTGCCAGTTTTCAAAGGTTGCAGACTATTTCAAAGACAGTAAGGTCAGGGTTCACTGACTCATTGGCTCTGTGACAGCTGGGGCAGGCTTCAGCACCCTGATGATTCTAAGTTAGATAAGTGGTTAAGAAAATGTATTGATGATGTTCTAAAGATGAAATTCACTCTACGGACGTGAAATTGTTTGTTTTATTTTCCTCAAAGATTTTCAAGTGTGACTCATCTGTAAAGACCAAGTTTGTTCATCCTCAAAAAATATACATTTGGTAGAATATGCTCCGCTGATTCCCAGGAGAATTCCACTCGAGGTTTGGCTACATATAAACAAGCAGATTGCTTAAAAATGTCTTACTTTTTGACAGGCAGGTGAGTGGGGGTAAAACATAAATCAGTGAAGCATCAAAAACAATGAGTTCATTCAACTAAATTAATATTTTAGATACAAGCTCTCCCACCCTCATTGGTATTGCACTTCTATTCATCCTAATGCTGCCCATAAATATGAGACATTAGTATAAGGGGTTGAGATATGGAATGGAAATGTTTAAACCAAATAAAACCAGCTGATCTCACATGGATGGTATTGGGGTCACATCAGTAATCTGTGTTTGATGTGCGATGTGCTTGTTTGAAACTGGCACTTCTCAGGCAGGTGGAGGTAAAGAAGATCAAAGGTAGTGGTGTGGATGAAGGTCCTTCTGTCCCTTCCATCACAGCCATCCTGCCCTACTCCAAGGGCTTTGCATGCTCTAGAGGTCCTGGCATCGTTTGTCTGTTTGAGCAAACAGAAGAGAACAGTTACAGAAAGAACAAGGAGATAAAGGTAAATGTTCAACCTCTGTGTGAAAACAACAGTAGAAACTGTAAGCTTTATGTGTTTATTAGCATATTTGTGCCAGATCCCTCCAGATCCATGCTGCAGTGATGTGACCCCGGCAGAATACCAGCAGATTGATGCCATCTGCATCAGTCCAGCAGAGGAGACTCTGGCCATCAGCACAAACCGGGGACAGCTCTACAGTGTCAGCCTGTCCTCTGTGGACATGAACAAGGTGCTGTATTATCACACCTACCAGCAGCAGCAATGACACGATTCATCATTTGTATCAGTTAAATTACTGCTTTGACTTTCCCAGCTTGTTTTCCCATTTTATTCCACATGGAGCAGAATACAGCACCTCCATCAATGCAGAGGTGTTTATTACGTGCATCACACTTTGACCTTTTCTCAAATTAAATTAATCATTTCTAACTGGAAATGTGTATATTAAGGACAGCTGATGATCTCACGTTCTCCGCTTTTTCTTTAAAGTGGACCAACTGTGCTCATTTCCAGCCTCAGATTTTTAACATTCTTTGTATGAATGAAAGGAAAAAATGTCAATCCAGAAAACACGGAAGAGAATCCAAATAATCTAGCACCAACCAAAGCACTTATTTCCAGCTTCAATGCTTTGTATGATTCACAGTTCAAAGTAATCCTTATTATTATGTATTATCCTGGGCCTGGGTGCATCCCTTCAGCTCATCCTCTGTCTGAAGCAATCTCTTTTAGCTTGAGCTAGATTTTTACGAGATGTGATTTTTATGCTAGCCCTGAAATTTTAAAAAGAAAAACTGATTTAGAATATTTAATGCACTAATTCAAGCCCAAAATGCAAATTTCTCCCACTGAACAGAATAAAAGAACTGATAAACTACACATCAAGTCATTAAACTACAAGCAAAATGGCAATGGTGCTGCGGGGTGGCTCTGACTCAGGAGACAGAGCAGGTCCTGTCCTTGGGCAGATGCACCAATGCATCCACATGTGTGTGTGTGTGTGTGTGTGTGTGAGAATGTTAAACAAGGCCCTTAGATATATAAAAAACACTTCTATGAAAGTGAAGTGGGTGAAAAAGTTCTTTAGAGTAGAGAAGCATCATATAAGTAGCAGCCCATTTACCATTAATTCACAGTTGTTTTTGGCAGTAATGATTAAACTGTGTAACAATGCTGTGTAAAATGCCTATTTCTCATTTTCATTGCCCAACTGTAACATCTATTTTTAACAGTAGCATCTTGCTTGTTTGAGGCATCAGAGCTAAAGTTGATGCTAGCATTTGAACTTCCATCAGGAGGAACAACTACCCTTTGAGTTCCTGTCCCAGTCCTTCCACTCCAGCTCCATCACTGGATTGTCCATCTGCATTCGCAAGCCCCTCGTAGCCACCTGCTCTCTGGATCGGTCTGTCCGCATCTGGAACTACGAGACAAAGTAAAACACTGACACACACACAAGTCCTTTATATATATGTGATATATACATGCAGTTTTAGGCATGTCGATGCAAAATAAACTGATTTTGGAGGACCAACAGCAAGACGTAGCTTGTATTCAAAACTGCACGACAAAATGATGCTTATGTTTCTGAGCCCTTGCTGTTCTCTGTGTGCTGCCACTAGAGTGTTGGAGCTGTACAAGGAGTTCCAGGAGGAGGCATACAGTGTCGCTCTACATCCCACAGGCCTCTTCATCCTTGTGGGCTTTTCAGACAAACTCAGGCTGATGAACCTGCTAATCGATGATATCCGCACCTTCAAGGAGTTCACAGTGCGCAGCTGCAGAGAGGTAGTGTTTCTTTGCATGTTTGTATACAGCTGATACTGAATGATCAGATTATTGTTAAATTCATGGGTGAAATGATCATTCTTTACACCCTTATATTATTTCTCCTCTTATTGTGGGTGTTATAAATCAATAAATACAGAATCTTAGGTTAGCGTTTCAGTATTTACTGTCAATGTGCACATACGTGTTAAAGTGGAACTGTTATCCTCGTCTACCTTACCTCCTCAGTGTGCCTTTAGCAATGGTGGCCACATGTTTGCAGCTGTCAATGGAAACGTCATTCAAATCTATTCTGTCATCTCCTTTGACAATATCCTCAATCTGAAAGGCCACAATGGAAAGGTGAGTCAGCTGGAGGTTGTATTATAGATGAGTTCCATTGCATATTTGTCATATTTACTGGCATTTCTTTTGGTAGGTATGTCGGATTGAATGGAACCTGGGCGACAGCCGGCTGGTGTCTTGCGGGGTGGATGGAGCCGTGTACGAGTGGAACACACAGAGTGGCAAACGGGAGTCAGAAAGCGTCTTCAAGTCCTGCAGCTATACAGGTGTGGCTTTCACCTCAGACTGTAAGACCATCCTGGCTGTGGGAACAGACCTCACTCTGAAGGAGATCCAAGACTGTCAGGTCAGCAACCTCAATTTGTTCTTTATGTTTCCATAAATCACAATGAACAAAACAGCTCAATGAGCAACAAAGTTTGTTTGTTTTTCATTTATTATTGTATGCTATACACAGGTCCTGAGGGAGGTTCCAGCTGATGAAACGGCTCACACTGCTCTTGCAGTGTCTCATTCCGGCAGAGTAGTCTTCACTGGGACCTCCAGTGGAACTGTAAGGGCCATTAAATACCCATTACCCATCCAGAAGGAGTGGATCACTTACCAGGCTCACTGTGGGCCTGTCACCAAGGTGAGTGTAAACACTAAACTGATAGACAAGCACATGCATCACCTATGTAAAAAAACTGAGCGACCATGATGTCAATCATTAAGAAACAGCATCCAAGCCCAAAAGCATGTGTGCCCTCAGGTGGCGATCACATATGACGATCAGTTCCTGCTGACCGTGTCTGAAGACAGCTGTCTGCTGATATGGAAGATCATCGATAAGGAGGGCCGAGGTCTAAAGAGCAGCAAGCACATTGTCCACACTGAAGAGATCCTCATCACCAAGTCAGATCTGGAGGAGAAGGTGTGTGCGTGCGTGCGTGCGTGCGTGCGTGCGTGCGTGCGTGCGTGCAGTCCGATATCTTTCTGATGGTGTTGTTCCTAAGGCACTGTAATTTTTTGATTCAGGGCCATCAGTGGAACTGAGCAGTCGTATTTTTGTGATGTCATAGATTTAAAAAAAAAAAAAATTATTTAAACAAAGTGGGTTTGTCATGTGGTAAAATTTTTATTTACGACTTTCAGTACACAGTTGTTCTCTGTT
>VOQJ01046343.1:4969-15071 GCA_015052665.1 Apistogramma diplotaenia | reverse complement strand
TTAATAAACAGCATCCATGCCCAGAGGCATGTGTGCTCGCAGGTGGCGATCACATATGACGATCAGTTCCTGCTGACCGTGTCTGAAGACAGCTGTCTGCTGATATGGAAGATCATCGATAAGGAGGGCCGAGGTCTAAAGAGCAGCAAGCACATTGTCCACACTGAAGAGATCCTCATCACCAAGTCAGATCTGGAGGAGAAGGTGTGCGTGCGTGCAGTTCGATATCTTTCTGATGGTGTTGTTCCTAAGGCACTGTAATTTTTTGATTCAGGGCCATCAGTGGAACTGGGGAGTTTTATTTTTGTGATGTCATAGATTTAAAAAAAAAAAACTATTTAAACAAAGTGGGTCTGTCATGTGGTAAATGTGTCATGTATGACTTTCAGTCCACAGATGTGCGCTGTATGCAAAAATCTTTTTGTAAAATAAAGCTTTGCAGCACATGGTTAGCATCTTAGCATCCAGCTATCCATCCATTGGTTTTCTGCTTCTTGGCCGGGTCCTGGTTGTGGAGGCAGCAGTCTCAGCAGAGGCACCCAGACCCCCCACTCACCATCTCATCCAGCTTTTCTCACCCCGAGGCACAATGTAACCTCTCCAGCGTGTCCTGGTTCTGTCCTGGTGCTTCCTTAGCACATGTCCAAAGCACCTCATTTAGGAGGCATCGTGCTCAGACGCTTGAACCACCTCAGCTCACTGTTTTTGGTGTGAAGGAGTAACAGAGTTCTTCCTGAATGACCAGGCAGTCAAATGTTTTGTTGGCCAAGTGTAACCACTGTAAACTGAAAATAAGAATTAGAATTTAATTAAGTCAACAATGATTTTCGGTCTTATGGGGGATACATGTTACGCCCCCCCTCCTTCCCCAAACTGACATCTGAAGGCCTTTTTGTGTTTCTGAGAAGAAGAATTGAAGGAAGACTTCTACCACAGCTGTCAAATCCAAATTGCAAAGCTATGACATCACAACACATGATTTTATAGTTGCAACTAATTACTTTTGCTACAGGGCCTTAAGTTAAAGTAAAACCAACAATATGAGATACACCTCGTGTGTGGTTTGGGCCATTTAAGGATGACACTTCCTTTATCGGAATGTTTCAAGATTTGCAACAAGTTGGTATGTTGGTGATCCAGTCTTATAATCATTAGATCCGTTGTATATTCCTGCGTGTTTTTTCAGACCCAGCACATACTGGAGATGAAGATGCGCCTGGAGGAGCTGCAGATGGAGAACGAGTACCAGCTCCGCCTGAAGGACATGAACTACAACGAGAAGCTCAAAGAGCTTTCTGAGAACTTAGTCCAGCAGATAGAAACTCTGAAAACATCCCAACAGGTGTGCCTCAGTTACAAGAGTCCACATAGATTTACAACTTTTTAAAGTTCAAACTTAAAGGTCAAAATGTCTTCCCAAGGCCAACAATCACTGACTCAGTGCCTGTCTGATTTCCTGATGGTTTACCTTTAAGTTATTGGCAGGATTCACATTAATCTATTGAGTCAGTAGCCATTGCTGTTGATGAATCATGTAACATCCCCTTTACTGCAGGCCATGAAGACAGAGATGGAAAAGCGGGAATCTGAGAATCAGCAGAATTCTGCAGAGCTCGCTAGGAAGCACTCAAAAGAACTGAAGGAGTTGGGTAAGAAGAGAACAGGATCAGCACAATCCAGGATCTTCATTTCAACAAGGAATCACAGAGCTCAGTATCTTTTGGTGTTCATAATCTTTTAACCATACACACAGAGGCATCATGCAGCCAGAAGCTGATTGTAGAACATGAGAAGTACCAGGATCTTCAGCAAAAGCATCAAAGAATGCAGAAAGACTATGAAAAGCAGCTCAAATCTGCTCAGGATGGAAAAATTCAAGCAGTGGAGGAGCTCACAAAGATGTACGAGACTAAGCTGCAGGAGAAGACCCAGCTCCTCGCTCAGGTCAGTAATAGGGAGCAGGAAAAGGAGGTGGTGGTAAGCTGTGACGTGGGGAGTATAATGTGAAACCAGTAATCATCTTTTGTTTTGCTCAGTGTCAGGAGGACACTGAAGAGAAGATCAGTGTGTATAAAGCCATCATAAAGCAGGTTGAAGAGGACGAGGAGAGGAAGATTCTGGACATCCAGACCCAGTACGAGAAGAAACTGCAAACTGAGAAACAGATCAACACAAATCTGAAGGGAAAAAATAGCATGATGACTCAAAGGGTGACCAAAGCTCCTGTTACTCACTGAATGTTCAGAATAGCGTCTCTGTCTGCTCACATGAGCTTCTGTCCTTTGTGTTTCTCCTCTTTGTTGGTTGAATGTTGGTATGTTCCCAGTTCTGCAGTCTACAGAAACAAATTGATAACAGGGATACTGATACAAACAAGCTGAAGCAAGAGCGGCTCAGGCTGCTTGGGTTGGTCCGCTCCCTGGAAAGCGACATTGAGGACCTGAAGAGGCAGATCTCTGGACATGAAAAGACCAGCCAGGACAAGGTGACTGAGATCAGAGCTTTCATTTCCCTTACAACTTTTCTGTTTGTTTGCAAGTAGACTGGTCTGATAGTAAAACAAAACAAACCTCTTCTTTTGGGGGCCAAACCAGTCCTCACTGTCCTGACAGGTACGGTAACAGCAGGAAAGCGTGATAGAAAGCCTTATGCACAGATGAGTTTCCCCACACGCACTTCAGCTCTGAGCTCTTCTGTACATTACCTGGCAGATTGTAAAAAAAACCCCATTAACGTTTAATTCAGTTGGATCTCACCATCAAACCCTTCCACCTTTTCACGTTCACGCAGGACATCATCATCTCCTGCCTGAAGAGAAGGAACCAGGAACTGGAGAAGTTGAGGTTTGTTCTTGAATTCCAGCTGAATGAGTTAAAGCAGACAACTGAGCCTCTGCAACAGGACATCAGCACGAAGAAGGAGCAGCTCCATCGAGTATGTCAGAGATAAAAAAGCTCAGCACGCTGTTCATACAGGTTTAAGAAAACATGTGAACTGTTAATTACATTAATTCATATTGTTTTTTTACGCTTTCTTGCCTCTTTAATAATGTTGAATTCTAAAAAAAATAAGGTGCATGGTACCGGCTGTATTCACTTGACATCATCAGCAGTCAGTACAGAGTGTGTGGGGCTTTAATGGTGTTTTCTCCTGTTCTACAGCTGGAGGAGGAGCTCAGACAAACTGACAAGAGCAACACTCAGCTGAAGCTCGTCGTGTCTGAGCTGAGGCTCAAACTGAAAACCAGAGACAAAGAGATGCTCAGCGAGAGACAGAGAGTCAGTAACGAAGCAGCATTCACCCGTTTTTCTTAAAGCTAAATCCACAGCAGCTGTTTTTTATGTGACAGAAAAGTCTAAATCAAAAACGCTGATGTGAACAGATGCACAGCTTTGCTTTGTGGCAAGTTTTCATCCTGAACCATAGTGGAAGGAGATTAACATGAAGAAAAATCTGTTAATATTATATTTACAGATGTGTTTCATTTGTCTGACACTGCATTTGTGTTTCTTTACTGACTGCCGAAGAGCCAGTGCATTTCTTCTTTTTGAGAATGTGGCAGATTGCGAATTAGGCCAGTGCTAAAGTTTTATTTAGGTTTTTCCTTCTTAAGCTGCATCCACACAGATACTGATTTTGCAGTGACGTGCTGACCAGAGACCAAAGACACTGAACATTCAGTGACTTGGATGTCGCGCAGTTTCGCAGCTCCTATGTGAATAATCATAGGAACTACCAATGAGAGCACAGCATACCAGTGAAAACATGAGAAGGTTATTTAGGCAAGCGGAGACTGGAATGTCCACTAGTGACCAGTCGTCTGCTGCAAAGTGATGTGCAATGAGCAAATCCATTGTATGGACACAGCTTAATGATGGCCTCCCTCGTGTGCATCAACATGTCTTTGACAAAAGATACTAAGTTCAACATAATTCCAGATATTTTATCTGCTTAATTTGTTATGGGATAATGTGGGAGCAGGTCTCATCTGGCCATGAAACTGCCTGCCAGTCCACTGTCCAAACTGTTAATGTGGCGCTTTTGCTAAACACTTTGATTTAAGGCTGAAAGTCTGCACTTCATTCACACCTTGATTATTTGATGTAAAATCCACTGTTGTGAGGTACAGAGGCAAAACTGCAAAAACTGTCGAATACTTACGGAACTGTATTTTATGAGAGAGAATTGAAATCTAACAGAAATCTGCAAGGATCTGCAAAGATGATAGTAGAAGTATATCTTCCTGAAGAAGAAAAATTTTAATCACATCTTTGCCAGAGTGAGCAAACTTTTTTTTAAATCAGATTTCAGTAAAAATGTATTTAATAAGTCATTACCAATATTTCTGCCAAAATGGTAAGATTAGCTCCTAGAAGGAATTTGGCCCCACCCACCTGAAATTCAAATCTTTTGCTTTTAAAGACAGCCAATCAGAAGAAAGGTAGGGTGGAGATAAAGCCTGTTTCAGACAGAGAGGAGTAAAATAAGGATTATTTTGAACTCTAGTAGAATCCAAGAATAAAAATATGAAGCTGGTAATGAACTGAAAGTGATCTCTTCATACCTTTTTTAACATCAGGATGGGCTGTGAACCTCTACCTTTGCATCTTTTCTGTTGTCAGGTCAAAGATTTAGAGACGCATCTTCAGCGATTAAAGTCAGACTTGTACAACTGTGTTGGCTTCATTCAGGAGCCTAAAAAGCTAAAGGACAGCATACAGATGATTTATGCTCAATATGTCCAGCAGACTGATAAGGTGAGTGTGCTTCATATGGCTGGATGCTGGGAGGTTATGGCATCAAATTGTGACGTGCATGTCCTGTTTGGAAGGTGGAGAGAAGTAGTGCAGATGATACCATTCAGAAGGCATCGTGTCAGCAGTGTGATCAGCAGAAGAAGACAGTGACTGGTCTCAGAGTGAGGCTGGCCAAATCTGCTGATGAGCATGAAAAAGTTTACATCAAGATCATGAAGGTGAGTCATTGCTCAGATCACAACAGTGCATTGGCATTAGTCATTATGGGACTCTGAAGTCTCAACATATACTGCATGAATGAATGTGAAAGTTTAATATGGAGCAGCAAGTCCTGCTGAATAGATGGTGATCTGGCCACGGCTGTGGACTCTGCAGGAAAACATGACTTTGATAGCTGAAATCAACGAGCTGCGGAAGGAGCTGGATTTGGAAAGGACTAAGGCTAAAGACTACAGCGCTCAGCTGGCCCTCTTAAAGAAGCCCAGGAAGTCAAAACCCAGCTTAGAGGGAGCAGCGTACCAGGAGCCCAAACAGCTAGGAGTCAGCTGACCACGTTCAGCATCAGCAGGAGCTCGCCGGGGGAGGTCACAATGCACAGCAGGAGAGTAAAAATGAATTTCAGGACAAATTGAATGCCTGGGTGACGTCTAATTTTGTACTTTTGTTTTCAGACAAACTGAGGTTATTGTACTCAGCCCTGTAAATCTTGGTGTCTGTCCTTTAGATGGTATTATCTTGGCTTCCAGCAGTCATTATTGGTCAGATGTGTCCTTCACTGCACACATTAAATAAATATGTACCGACATGTCTCAGAGTGATGCTGAAAAGCTAGTTCATGCTGTTATTGCTTCCAGGCCGGACTAATGTAATTCATTATAATCAGGCTGCTTTCAGCTGATCCAGAAAGCTGAAAGCAGTGAGAGTACGAACTTGGACTAGAAAGAGAACACACTTTGCCATTTTAGCTCGTCTTTACAGGCTCCATTAAATCCAGGATCAGATTTACATCAATGGTCTTGAAGGATCGGGCCGTCAGACCTCTTCACAGCACCATGTTATCCCAAAAGACTGCTTCACTCTCTGACTGCAGGCTTGTTTGTGGTCCCTCGAGTTTTCAGAAGCAGAATGAGAGGCAGAGCCTTCAGCTTTCAGGCCTCTTAACAATACAATGGAACCAGCTCTTAGTTTAGATTGAGAAGACAAACAGGTTTTGATGGAGCTTATAGTGAGGGCTGGATCAGGTGACCCTGACCCTCCCTTAGTTATACTGCAGCAGGCTTAGGCTGCAGGGCTTCTTATGATGTACTGAGCATCTCTGCATTTATATACTGCTACTACTGGCTCTCTCCCAGTGCTTTTTATCCTGTTTGTGCTCTCTCCTCACCCAACTGATCATGGCAGGTGGAATTTATAGATAAGCTGCAACTTTACAATAGCACCCACATATTCATAGATGGTTTACGAACCTTAATCTTTCTGCAGTTTGTCTTCTAAATGTTAGACAGTCGTCTTATTTGTCTGGTTTTATTTATGAATGTCAAGACTTGAGAAAATTAATATACAAACAATATCTGAAGCATTTAAATACTTGGACAACACAGGTAGTAACTGTTTACAAACAGTAAATATGGAAAACAGGTCAGTAATTACAGGGTTAACTAAAGTACTCAGGTTAGACGTTTGCAGACATCTTGGTGATATTACGTTTCAGATCCATGGTATGCATCTCAATCCTCATGTGCAGGTCATCCATGGAAGTGGACAGCGTGTCATAGAGAGCCTGCAGACAGGGAAGGGGAACGTGTTACAATCAAACTATGAGTGTGAGAGCGAGCAGATGGAAGCTGCCCGTACCTGAGCCTTCTCCGTCTCTTTGCTGCATACGTCTCTCAGGCTCTTAATGCTGGCCTTCAGCTTCTGCGTCTCAGCGGAGATCTCTTGGATTTTGTCGGCCATCTCCTCGCGCTTCTGTTGGATTTGGTTGCACTGCCTGCAGAAAGGTGCAAGTTTGGTTTTCAGTGTCACTTTATCACATGCACATCTTACTAAATCAAATGGGAATCACCAAACACCGCACAATACATTATCACAAAACTTCACTCACAATATTGTGATTTTTAACAGTTTGTTATGTGCTGAATGTTGCCTCCTATCAGGTAACCTGTGCAATTGGCTGGCAATCAAAGGTGGTCGTGAGGGTGCAACACCCTCCCGTGTACTCATGAGCTGTTAGCCTGCTCTGAGTGAGGAGGCAGCTTTGTGCAGTGTCACAAGTGTGCTCGGCTAACTTTATCTCAGGATGGTGGTGCATGAGATGAGCCCTCGTAGTAATTCCAGAGTATTTTAATTTATTTAATAAAATTTGGTGTTCCTGTATCGACAAACAAAATATCTTGAAACTATGCTCTATGGACCCCCTCCCCCCATAGTAGATTTGAGATCTTGTGGAAATGGCCCATAATGAAGCATGCTGTGTATTAACGGCACTAAGGTTAATACCCCAGCACTTCTTGAACGTGCTGCTCCTTCATATCTCTCTTCTTCTGCCTGCGGATGTTCTGCTTGCACTCCTTATCCTGTTTCATGCTCAGAGCTCGCTTCAGCCGCCCTTCCTCGATGCACAAGTTTTTCAGCTCCTTCTGCTTCTTCTCATACTGAGCCATCAGCTCCTGGTGCTACACACAAACCACACAGACACACAAATCAGTGACTCTAAAGATAAAGCAATCAACTCTACTGTGGAACAGAATGAAATACAATGAAAAAGACTTTAGCTTTTATAATCTAAACTTTGACGGCCCCCTTTGGGCCATGCCACATCAACTCAGGACCCAGGATAGAGAAGCTGATTAGGCAGTTGTATCTAATGTATTAACACAACTACATTTCCTTCCTTACAATTCTGATGTCAACATATATTCAACCAAGTGACAGATTTTGACCTTTTAAAGCAAAGACTTCCAGCCACTCAGATGCTGGCTGACAGACACTGGTTCACTCTTTATCACAACTACAGCAAATGTACGTGATTATTTTTTAAACCTGAAGATAAGGTGGTGAATTTTTTGTTCCTCCTGCCATAATGCATAACGAGGCACAATCAGAACAGCGGTTAACGAGGGCAGGAAGATAACGTGGCAGTGGGGAGTTTATGTTCCACTTTGATCATGAAAAGAAAGTAATGTAGGTTTTGGCAACAGCAGAAAACAGCAGGTCATCTCTCAGTCAGGTCGATTTTCAGCTCCTCCTGTCCATGTGTCAAAGAAAGATGCTGAACCCCGAGCTGCCCTTGATGCATCCACTGGGTGTGAGAGTAGGTATAGATAAAAAAACAAAAAAAAACACTGTATAGATGTGTGTGATTGTGTGAATGAGACTTGTGGTAGCTCAAGAGCTCAGACTGGTTAGAAAGGCACTGCATAACCAACTAACTGTGTTTACATGTTCATACATTGACATTGTTCAACATGGGCAGCTCCCACTGGAACAGGTTATTGAACAGGTTATTGGACCAGGGTAAAATGCAGACAGGAAAGAAATGTGTCACCTTTAAAAGCTTCCTAAAAATGCATTTGGTGAGATCTAGTGAGTGTATGGTTCCATGGCTGTTTGCCAAGTCAGGGTGATGGTTTTAGGGTCAGACTAGTTTGTTTACATTCTTCCCCACAACTAAGCCACAAAATCACCTTTTACAGTTTAAGTCAATAAGACCTACAGGGCACTTCAATAAGTAAGCAAAATGTCTTCATATTATTGTTACCTTCAGCTTGTTTAAAATGATACCAGTGTATTCGAGTACTGCAGCTCAGCATTCTGTTACTGGATTATGACTGTGGTGTGTTTTAAACAGCAGGGAACAAAGGTTCCAGGAAAGCAAATGTGTATACAGCCCTGCACTGAGAGTGTACCCCTTCCTGACGCTGCTTGGTGTTGTTCATGCTGCTCTCCAGGTCCTGCAGTAGGCCATACATGTGCTGGATCTCAGCCTCAGTCTGAGTCACACTCTGCACCATGCTCTGCAGCTCCACCACACGCTCGTCTGTTTCTTCCTGAAAGCACCCATCATAAATGGAAATGACATACAGGTCAACTCAACACAGCAGCTTTAAGAGCCAAACAGGTTTCCTACTCACGATGGAGTTTTTGATGCTCTTCACATTCTCCCTCATCTTCTCCATCTGGCTCTTCAGTTCCTCTGGAGATTCCACGATCTGAGACTTCAGTTTGCTGAGGTCTTCCTTCAGGCTGGTGATGTCCAGCTTCACCTGGGCCTAACACACAGAAACACACACTCATGCTTTCAATTAAAGGCTTTGACGAACACAGACGTGTAAACAGAGCTCATGTCAGTCACTTACCAGTTTCTGGGTCTTCTCTGCTAATGTGGCTTTCCACTCGGTGATGCTGTCGTTTTTGGCATTCTGCAAACCAAACAGTGTTGTTTTTTATTTAACTGACAGCACACACGACATCATTTACTTAATGGAGCATGTGTCATCATCACCCACCACTTCCTGATATTCATGCATGGTGGTGGCCTGCAGCTCAGAGAGAGCTGCTGCCAGCTCATCAGCCTCAGCCTGTTGCTCTGGTGGGATGGTCCTGGATACGGATGAAACAAACATTTACAAGCTTCAAGTGTCTTATGATATTTTAAAGCATAGCTGGCGTAAATATCATAAAGCTGTCAGGAATCAGAAATCTGCATATTTTACAGTGTAATTAACAACAGTCACAAGCCTCGTGTCTAACAATCCATTCTCCCCCGTCAGTTTCTTAAACAAGTTTGGGACACTATTGGACCTCATGTTCAAAGGCTTATAGAGGTCTGACCTTGGGTGAAGTACCTGTATCTTTTGAACAGGCAGTGGTACAGCCTGATGATGTACCTGAGGCCCATCATGGAAAATGCATACATTTCTGGCAAGAGTACTCGAGGACCAGATGGCCTCGGATTAGCTCTTCACTCTGGAAAATATAGCAGCACTGTTTCCACTGACGAGCATAAAAAGTGACTAAATAGTTCCAGCCTGGACTTTTGTTTCAGGAATGGGAATCTTTTATTGGTATGACTTTTCCAACTATACAACAGACTAGGGCTGCAACTAACGACTATTTTGATAGTCGATTAGTCATCGACTATTGAAACGATAAGTCGACTAATCAGATTATGACTCACATAATTATGAAATGGCACTTATTTAGCTCTCGGCTTTTACATTTAGCATAAGGTTGTTTAAAATGTGGTAGTAAACACATGGCAGATGGATACTTCATTCAAAAATGGGACAATGGAAAAAAAACATGGAAGGAAAAAAAAAAAAAGAGAGAGTTTTGTGATAACT
>VOQJ01046341.1:0-17852 GCA_015052665.1 Apistogramma diplotaenia | reverse complement strand
CTCACACACACACACACACACACACACACACACACACACACACACACACACACACACACACACACACACACACACACACACACACACACACACACACGCCCCTCTATCCAGACATCCAGCTCACTTTTTGAATATTATTGTGAGTACGGGTTTGACAAAAGCTCCAGGCTCCTAACTTCAGAGGTTCTTTTCAGCTTCATGGTCTGTTTCACAATCTAAAAAGAGTCTTGACCTGTCAGACTGTTACTGATGGGACATGGAGCAGGTAACTGATGCGTGATGACGACACAGAAAAACCCCTCCTGTCATCACATTATCATTAGACATAGCAGAAAGCAGAAGGAAAAGAGTGAGATGGGCACAAAGTACAGAAAGGTAAAGGAGAAAACACAGTGAGAAGAGGTCAAAGAGGATGAGCCCCCAGTAAAAACAAACTAACGGGAGAAAAAAAACTGAGTGAAACTCATGTGTGTTGAACCGCTTCCATTCTCCCCTCCCCGTCCCAACCTCTAGTACAACAGAGGAATTTGGCTTTCAGCCGCTCTCACACAAACAGAAGGAAGAGCAGATGTGAGCCAAATCACTGCATACCAGCCTGAGTATGATCCTGGGTATCATGAGAAATATCATTAACCCCACAGGAAAACCAAGCTTTGCTTTCATTTTCAATCTCCTGTTCATCAGTGCCAACCCGTCTCTTATCTAACCTTTTTTTAAGCATTCCTGCGTATGCAATATAATCTCAGCTGCTTCCCCTACTGGAGCTAATTCCTACCTGAAAGGAAAACAGACACCAAAGCTACATGTGATGCTCATCCACTCAAGTTTCATCCCTCTGTATGGGGTGATCGTGAACCACTAAATGCTAATAAACTGATAAAGACAGGCAGGGTGAGTGTGTGTCCGTTTCCAACCTTGAAGGTGCACAGCTCTTGCTTGCTGAAGCCATTGCTGTGGATGATTTTCATCTGTTTCACCAAAGTGCTTTTGCCGCTCTCTGCTGCACCTGTAGGAGAATGTGAGACGCTTTAAGTAGCTCTATTTTTATCTCTATGTTGAGTCAAAAATGTAAATTTACAGGAAATATCTGAGAACAAATTCCGAACAACTGGGTTCACACGAGGCTGTCAGTCTCACCTAGAAGGAGTATTTTAACCACATTCATCTCTCGCTTGGCAGATTCGTAAAGTTCTCTGTCTATCTTGGCACTGTGTGTCCTCGCCTTCTTCTCCTCCTCTGTAACTTCGGTACCGAGGCACAGTCCCATCCTGAGCGCGCATCTCCTCCCCGACCCGGACCAGTGAGAAACGAGTCCAACCAACCTGAGATCAGCAGGAATTTCTTTCTGCGCGTTGCATTTTCCAAGTCCGAGCTCTCCCTCTACTCCAAAATTAAACCCGCAGAGTGAGAAAGCGCGTTACCTCTGCAAAAACAAAGGTTCGGGCCATCCTTCTTCAAACTTCCAGGAGTTGTTTCAAACTTTCGACACTAAACAGATTTTACGCGTAAGTCCGTGCGCTTTTCCTCCGTGTTAGTGTCAGATTTCAGCGACTGTGTGGGGCACTAAAAAACAAAAAGAAAGAAAACTGTTCGGCTGCTTTCTGCTGCAGCAGTTCAAACTCGACTCTGCCGCCTTGGCAAAGACCCCAAATCATCCAAAAGCGCTGCCTCCGCCCCCTGATGCCTGCGCCAAGATGGAAATCCTTTGGACTTCCTGGGAAGTGACGTGTTGTATAGTCCGAAAACGTCTACTACATTATAAAATGTATTGCTTTTAACGCTTTAACTGTGAACAGTTACTTTAACTGCTGCCCACAAAAAACACGCTCGGCTTATATAAGGCCGCGATGACGCACACCGTTTCAGGTATTTTCAGTTATTGCGGCTGCTTACGTCCGCACAGGTCGTGCAAAGGCATGCTGGGATTTACAGTTTATGAGCTCGTCCAAATCCGCCCTGAACGAGAGCGACACATTCACCTCGTTTAACAAGTTCTGCGAGAAAAGAGACGAGTGTTTACAATCATAACGACACGTTTGCAGCGAAATGTGAAATATTCGTTCAAAGGGAGTGTTTAGAAATAAGAAGTGAAATTTTAATGAGCCAAAATTAGACAATGTATAAATTTTAATATTTATTAGATGTCAAATGTATTTGTTACTTCCTTAACTTGTTTTTATATCAGTTGTCCCTGTTTTTGCGAGACAGCATTTTTATTCCATGTCCCACATCTTTAGACAATGTCCCATATTTTGACTGGTTCGGCAGGATATGCACTTTTATGAAGTCTGTTTTTTACCCCCTCTTTATATGAAGGAAAGATTTTTTTTTATCCTATTAAGGAGAAGGTCAGGTAATCTAACGCCATACTCATCAGGGAAAGGTACAGGTCACCAAAAAGTGATAAGCTGATGGAATCTAGCACAATGAAACTAAAGTAGTGTGCTGGGAAACAGAGTTTTTGTTATTTTTTAATTTTGCACAGGAGGAAAATATGTTGCAAAGTGACATAACATACGTGTCGCGTAACTGATGGTCAGATATTACACAAAGGTATGCCGATCTATGGATGCATGCCAGCTGAGTCCCAAAGACTGTTGCCAGACAGACGAGCAGCTGAAACAACAGTGAAATAAAATCAGGACTACCTCGCAGGATTGTTAACACGTCCCACTTTGTCTCAGTTTGTCAGGATATGGTCACCCTAGCTGTACCTGGGAAAAAGAAAATACCCTAAACACCATGGACCATGAACTATTTAAGGAATCTGAAGAAATGTATCACTTGATAAAGTTTTAAGATCTCTAAAGTGAATGAAGGACTCCGGTTTCACAGCAGTTTGCAGTTTGTTTCCTTTGAAAGATGCACAGTACCTGAGAACACCTCTAACAGGGAAGATATATAAAGTAGTTAATGGATTGTGAATTAGTGTAAACTTCCAAAACCTAAAAAAAAAGCTTTGTAAATGAATAACATGGCTGCACAGTAGTCCTAAGACTTTTATATATAATGAGTGAGGATTTTCTCTTTGGTCATAAAGTGTAGTGCACTGTGGTACGCAGCTGGCAGAGTCTTGCTTGAGCTGCATCACCATCTCCATAGTCAAGGAAACACATAAAGACTGACTGTACAGTATCTCTACAGGTGGAGGAAGACACACACTCTTTAATTCAATGCAAGAAGCTATTTTTCTTTAACTTTCTGGGCCCAGATGTTGGATATAAATCTCAAATGAAAGCCTGCTGTTGAGCTAAATTCCTCCTTCAACCAGAACCACTGTAGTCAAAAGATTATGTCTGGCTGCAATGATTTACATCTGACAGCATGGAAAGCTGCAGTGAAAGCCAGTACCGAACACAGAATGCACTGATGGCAAAAAACGGAACAAAGATTGATTCAGATAAAGCATGAAAGGAGGAGCTGTGGCTTGCAAAGTGGCTTGCAGATGCGCAGTAACTATGGGCGGGCTAAAACAGGCTAAACAGCAAGGCTTACGTCAGATTTGGGATGTGTTGAGATCAGCTCTGCCATCGGCTGATGTGGGCGGGTACGGGCATCAGCTGATCTTGGCTTCATGGCCCGGCCGAACTAATACAAAGCCCCGTGTTTTTGTTGGACTCGGCAAGAACAAAGTTGGTGCAGTTTAAAGTTTTAATTGCAGGATGGTCCGCATGGAGAAAACCATAATTACACTCATGCAGTAATTGGTCTTTTCTGTATTTAAATCAAGTCTGTGATTAAGGAGAGCTGGTTGGAAAGTATCACAAGCAGACTGGAGGTGAATCAGAGCCTGAGTTGAGCCTCGTGACTAAAAGACAGTAAAACATAGATTAGGAATAAATTTGTGCTCCTTTTGTATCCCTGCTCTTTCTCCTTACAGGATGTCTAATTTGCAAGATGTTTTCAGCTTGAAAAAGTCAAATAAATGTAATAAAGAGTTTGTCTCCTCTTGGTTCTTAGAGTGCCTCAATAACAGTCAATATGAAGAACAGAGTCCATGTGTTTTCTCAGACTTTCAGCATGTGTACGGAGCCCCCTGGAAGTTAATTCAAACAGAGCTCGTGTGTGTGGGACGTCCTGATGGGATCCATCGTGCCGAAGCTCCTCGGGAACTCTTGGTTTTGCTGATTAAAGACTCACTGCGTTTGTGCTGCAGGTTTGGAGTCTTTGTTCAGATGTGAGAGTGGCTGGAAGAAGACCAGTGAGGTTTATTTGTTTCTGAGTGGCTGTAGCCTCATTTCGCTGCCTCAGTGAACCGTGACTATGTGCTGACCGTGCTCTGTCATCAGGCTGCACACATTATGCTGCGGCGCTAATGCAGACATCAAATGCTCATGTAGGGCTGCTTTCTTTCATTAGTGCAACGTGGCCAGCTCAGGGCTGTGCACAGCCCAGTCAAGTTCTTCCACACCAAACTCATTCAGCCTTGCTTTGTGCACTGGGGCATAGTCCTGATGTAACAGAAAAGGGTCTTCCACAAAATGTTTCCACAGTTAGAAGCATAGAATTGTCCAAATTGTCTTGGTAAGCTCATGCATTAAGATTCCCGCCCAACAGATTTTGTAAAATCTTTACCCCAAAAAAAGTTGTGAGACAATGCAATGACTCAAACCCGTACTTTATTCACAGGAGAACACAGGATGCATATCAAATGTATAAACTGAGAGATTTGATGGCAGCAGCACACCTCAAAAAAGTTGGGAGGAGGGACGAAAAGGCTGGAAACTCAGTGGTGTTAAAAAGAAACATCTGGAGGAACATCACGACGTTAACTGGGAGCAGGGCAGTAACGGCATCTCAGGGAGTTTCTCAAAGTAAAGATGGGCCGGGATTCACCAATCTGCAAAAAACGGTCTATAAAGGTTGCTCAGTGTAAACTTAGTAAGACTGAATATCTAATCATCTACAATACATACCATCATCAAAAGATTCAGAAAATCTGGAGAAATCTGTGCAAGACCCAAGTTTGGATAGTAATGGATCCCCATGATTGTCAGCACTGCACTGCATTATGATTTTGTGATGGAAATCACTGGAACACTTACAGGAATCATTGTTTGCTGTGCCATCCAGAATGAGCCAAAGCTCATTAAAAATGATCACACGAAGCAATGGACCACCTGGCCTGTTATCAGGTAAAAATCCTGCATTACTGATGGTACGGGGGCGGATTAGTGCATAAGGAATTGGCAGCCTGTACATGTGGAAAGGCACAATCAATGCTGAAAGATGCATACAGGTTTTAGAGCAACACGCATTCCCATCCGGATGACGTCTTATTCAGGGAAGGCCTTGAATATTTCAGCGAAACAACACTGCTTCTATTATAAATAAGAGCATGGCTCATAGTAGAAGACATGTTGAGCTGACTGCATGCAGTGCAGACCTTTCACTGACACTGATGAGCAGCAGGAATCCTACCTCAAACAAGAATGGGACAATATTCATCTCCCAAAAGTTCAGCAACTTCTTTCCTCAGCTCCCAAATATTTACACACTGTTATTAAAAGAGGGGAAGCTACGCAGTGACAAACATAGCCTCTGATCTGAGATGTGCTGCTGCCATCAAATTCATTCTTAAAATTGTACATTTTCTCAGTTTAATCATTTGATATGTTTCCTATGTTCTATCGCAGATCAAATATGGGATTTTGGGATTCGCAAATCACTGCCAGAATCAGGGTTGTAAAGTGAGTGAGTGGGTGTGTCAGGGCTGAATCACATTAAAATACAATCTTTGCCACAGTATTATTTATTAAATAAAGCAAATATTTTAACACAGACAGTGATTGAAAGATTGTGAATTGTAAAAATTCGCCTGTAATATTCCCCATATAAAGATAGCAAAAGAAACAGATTTTACCTCCTGAAGTCGGGAAACAAAAAAGTTGCCCATCTTCTCCGACATTCATTATGAACAGAAACAAGAACAGCTGCAGACACGCTGCTGTTCGACGTAGTGGAATCAGAAGCTGGCACAGTAAACAACAGCCCTTACATAGCTTTTTAAAAGTGAGGCACTACTGTAACACAGAGCAAACACACCCTCGCTGACCTCATTCCACACACACACACACAGACTCTCACACACACACAGACTCACACACGCCTGGTGCAAATTCAGGTAGTTAAAATGATCCTAGTACTTCACAAATTATTTAAAGTCATTTGTCTTGTTTTTTTTTATAGGACCCCTAAAAATTAAACAGGATAAAAGTCTTAAAAAGAAAGTACATTCAACCTCATAGATGACGATTTTAAAAATGATTGTTAAAACTAAGTTGGTTAAGAATCTAAAAACATAACCGACAATGACATCGACGCTGTGTCAATAACTTAAGGATACTTAGAAAATTAGCATACCTATTCTACACGTACACATGTAGTGTGTGAGTTCACGGACAAAAACGATACACAACAGAAGATAAACCTCTCTGTGGAGGAAAAGAGGTGTAAAGGGATTTTCTTAGCACGCTTTTGGACTCTTTGGATCTACCCTAAACCCTTTAGGCTGGAGTTGTGCGTACAGACACAAGCACACTGATTTACCAACATATGCAAAGCAGGATTTTGCACCCGGTGGACTAACAGAAAGAGGCCCAGCTGAGGACCGTGTGGACTCTGTCCAGGTCCACCCACTACAACCTGAGCGTCCCTGGACGAGTAAAACAGACTCTGGGCTAAGTTTGTAGTTCTCATTAGTGAGCGGTCTGAGCTGCAGTTTCACTCTGCTCCTGCTGCTCTCTCTTCTTCATCGCTTCAATCACTGCCATCTCCTTGGCCTCCTTTTTCTGGTTCCTGGCTTCAAACTGCAGCCTAGTAACAAGAAAGGAGACATCAGTGAAGAAGGGATGAAGATGCAGAATTATCTAAGCAGAAAATGAAGACGAAGAACCGGAAAGAGCCCCTGACCTGTTTTCAATGATCCTTTGGACGATGTCATCAGTAGTGAGATTGTTCCCACTGTTAATTACCTTGAATATCCCCCTCTTCTTTGGTTCCTGAGGAGGGGAAAAAGAAAAAACAAAAGGTCACATCAAACTGAGCAAGGCCAAAGTTAACCTGAATGATGAGGTTAGTCTTCGGCCAGTTAAAGCTACTCTGAAAGGTCAGAATACGACAACCCTCAAACTTTTGCTCCACACTGCCACTTCAGGCCACTCGGGGTAATGCTGTGAATCCCAAGTGAAGCATCATTCATCAAATCTAATGAATGTGGCAGATGAAATTTCAAGTAATAGATCGATTTTTGAAACAGGCTTCCACTGGGCACAGAGCAGGAAAAAGTCAGCTTCACGTGTACTCACAGCATAGGGGTCGACCCCATCCTGGTCTGGAAACACCTCCGTCTTACCGTGACACACCAGGTCCACCTGCACAGTCAGACAAACACACCTGATTAAGCTATGATCAAGTACAGAAACATTCTTCCACTTACTTATTAGTAAGCATATAAACTTATTTATCCTTACTTTTGTCTTGCAAAAGACCACCAGGGGGCGCCAGATAGTTACAACTCACCTTAAAATGATCCAGCAGGTCTTTGCCCACTGCATAGGGAGCACCAATCACCACCTCTGACACATACTGTAGACACAGGAAAGCCGTGAGGGGGGGAAAAAAAAAGGTTATTAAGTAATTAGCCTTTTAATGGCAGAGGAGGCATGTTAGTGCATTTCTGCTTACATGCCAAGATTTAACCAAAGACCTTTTACAGGAGACCTCAAAGTTCAGCATGTTTTTACAGCTCAGTGAACAAACTCTGCACCTCCTCATGAGGTGTTCAGTAAAACTGATGACAGAGCAGAGCGATTTGATGCTTTTAAGACCGTGTAACATTCTTGTGAGTAATGCAAACACATGATGCAGAAGGGGCACAGAGACTCATTGTTCCAGACTGATAGCTGACCAGAAAGAATGAAGGGCACGTAGCCAAGTTCAGTCTGCAGCGCTGCGAGTATGTGGGGCAGAACAGCTCGAGCTGAACATTTCATCTATCTTATGTAAACTCACCCGACAGGCGAGGACACTCAGGGTTCTCTCGTGAATGTTCATGATCGGGTAGTTCTTCCCCTTGTAGCGATTCACTTCCTGAAAAAAAAGGACGAGATAAACGATAATGTTCTTCCTTTTTAGATATTTATCTCAGACACAGCTGTCACAGTACACAGAAAGTTCACACATATCTAAGATTTATTCATATACCAATAAAAAAAAGGCACATTTACACTTATCAACAGTTTTTCAGAAGCTGTCTACTTCAAGATGTTTTTTTGTTTGTTGATAAATTGTAAGCCTCTTCTCTGATGTGTTATGGCTGAGTCACTTTCAAGCACATATTGTGATAATGAAAATTATTACTTGCTGGATATTTTAATACAAAAAAAAACATGTAAATTTACTTTGCAGCATTACAGCTTTCCTGCTACTAACAAAGTCAAATCCAAAGTCAGAGCAGAGGTCAAAAGGTCAGATAGAGACAATAAGATATGAAATTTGACACCTGCAGACTTGAGTCAAGGCTAATTTTAGCCATTCCTCCTTTCAATTAAGAACTTTAGGTCTTAGAACTGACCCGAGTATTATGAAAACTAGAGCCAAGCTAATTTTCAAAGACCTCTCTACCTTCTGTCAATGTGTTGGCTCAGGTGTGTGTGTGTGTGTGTGTGTGTGTGTCTGTGTGATGAGGCGTACCTGGTCGAAGTGCAGACCTACGATGACGTACGGCCTCTCCGCCTGTTTATAGACCATCTCTAAGAAGTCAACATGGCCAATGTCTGCAGAGATGTTGTCGTCAAGGAAACGGCTGCAACAACATGTTCACCACAGAAATGACTCAGCTGGGTTTTTTTTCTCTCTCCACATGATAAGGATACGGAAGAGGTCAAACGCTCCAGCCACATAGATGATGGTGTCGCCGGGCTGAGGCTCCTTTCCTGAGGCAAACTGGATGATCTTCTGGGACGTCTGCAGGAACTGAGAAACTCCTGTCCAGGGACTGTGGCCTTTAGGACCCTTAAAGATGTCATAATAAACAGCACTGAAATCCTCTGACACATCCCTATCACTGGGACAACGTGGCACGCCTTTGCATAGTAAATATCAGAATTCCTTGACATTTAAAACACTGATATCTACCTTTCCAAAGTTGTCCGCATGCTGTTGGTAATCTGGGTTATTCTGAAGAGAGGAAAAGATTAGACTAACAAGAAAGAAATAAACAATTACTCTCCACACACCAAACACAAACATGTAAGCTCACCATGTTGCTGTGGTGGGCTTTGGTCATGAGAAGCATTCGACCCACAAGGTCGGTGGTGGAGACGCCCTGAGTGCGCTTACATTCCCGGTAACGGCCTTCTCGCTTCACCTCCTCGTACGTGTCCTTGCCATCTACAGTCAGCGTGATGTCATCTGGTAATAAACATAAACTGTAAACTCACCACATCCTCGAGTTTGACCACATCATGCACTGTGGCTGGGTCATATGCTAAAATTTTATAGCTAGCCATCATGGATCCATCAGCCAGCTACTGCCATCCCTATTTGGGATAAATTATGGCCCTGGTTAGTGTTTAGAAAGATAATAATGCAGGTTATGTTTAGGACAACCCCTTACATGTATTTAGGCCAGCACCTGGACAGCTCATCAGTGCTTTGTTCCATTTTGAGATTAAATCAAATATCCAGTGTGTTCCAGCTGAAATCCAGTTATAACTAAAACAGGGGTGTCAAACTCATTTTGCACTGTGGGCCACATGCAGCTCACTTCAGCCTTCAGTGGGCCAGACCAGAGAAACCTACTTTCTGTCTGTACACAAGTTCAACTGCATATTCAGATATCTGAATATAAGAAAACCCTGTATGTAATGTTTTTATACGACAGAGTCATCTGTCAGCACCACCTTTTGAGCTTATAAGAAATGTGTAAAACTACAGAAGAAGTTCTGGTAGTTCTTTGTCCAGACTGTCCTCTAATTATAGAAATCAGGAAACAGAAAATGCCCTTTTTTAAAATGTAGTTTTACTGTGAAGCCATTGTAAAAAAAATTATTTAGTAGTGACAAAAACAGGGATTCCATCATCCAGGGGGCCGGATCAGAGTCTTTGAGGGGCCAGTTTTGGCCCCCAGGCCTTATGTTTGACACCTCTGAACTAAAACACATGTCACGGAAGAGGGCCAATAAAGACAAATTCATAGCCAAAGCTGCCATATTGACAGTTCAGGTGCTGATTGATTGACTGATCTTTCACTGGACAACAGTTTTTCTCATTTGTACTTAACCAGCAACCACAAATTATTATTATTATTTTTGGCTTAACTGACAAAAGTCAAACAACTCAACACTGTCCAAACTCAACATTTCCTCCCACACTGGTGCCTTGTTCATTGACCACGTGGAGCCAGAGACCATGTACCAAAAGTATATTCATCCACTCGACACACACGTCATGTACGTCACTCAGGAATCTTTCACAGCGACGTGTAACAATAAGTGTTTAAAGCTGTGAGATTTAAACAGGCTGACCTCCGTGAACACAGAAGTCACAGTTGTATTTGTCCAAAGTCTCCAGCGTGGTGACGTAAGGTGCTCCTTCCACCATCTCATCCACCCACTTGATTGCACGCACCATCTTGTAGCGCTCTTCCTGAGTGAAGACTGGAGGTCCCTTGTGTTTGGAAATCTCAGCTTTAAATGGAGTTTTAGGGGGAAAAAAATGCTTATTACTTGCAAGCAATGAATAACACAGGCGGTGAAGTTAAATGTATTTTATTTCATGAGACACATGGCTGCGGTAAATGCAATCTCATCAATACATTAAACTGATTACCTTTCATCAAAGTCTGCCTGAAAAGCCCATAAATAACAGGTGAATAATCTGTCAAAGGTTAGCTCAGTGTTTAATTAATGACTAACATCTTTACTGACTTCTACCACAAACTTTTATTGGTTGTGATTAAGAGATACACTAGAGTGCTAGATGTGATTGTGAGCACACTATTCCATATAAAATCAGTCCCATCTGACACCCTCACAATCAGAGAGACGGGGAAGAAAATGTTTACCTACATACTCTGAATATTATATCCCTAAAAAGGGAGCTCTGAAGACCTCAGTGGAGGTTAGGTTCTATAGCTCTTGTTTTTGTTCAGAAAGATCTTGTCTGTGATGAAGCTGACTGACACATTTCACCGAATGACCGTCGAGTTACTCAGGAATGAATCTTTGATCACTGTATCAAGGTTTAAAAGATTTCAGAGGTTCGCAGTCTTACCATCTGTGTGCACGCCCACTATGAGGTAGTCTCCCATGGCTTTGGCCTGCCGCAGCTGGTTGGAGTGACCGTAGTGCACCATGTCATAACTGTGGAGACCAAAAGAAGCAACACGTCAACCCAGTTGAAAACATAGTTACATTAAACGTGCAAACGAATGAATAAAAACACAACTGTGGCTTTGAGAACGGCAGCCTGCAGCTTCGGCGTTTTCACCTGAAGCCCTGCAGGCTCACAGCATCATTGTCTTTTAAATGCTTTTTTTTTTAAAAACTGCCTTGAAGGACCTTCTGATTTCTTTCACCTTTCACAGCAGGTCACCATTTAAATGACATGGGCTATATTTGTTTAAAAACAAACTGATGGACTGTCATGGTGAGTAAAAAGGTTAAAAGTTACTGGGAGAAAGGGTATGATCACAGACACAGAGTCTACAAAGTTCCAGTGTCTATTTGCTTTCTAACATTTGGGAACTTGGGCAGTTAATGTTCTCTGTGGACCTGCCTTCGCAGTGGGAAGTAAATGTGAGTACTCTCTCTCTATTGAAACAGTCAAAGTCTCAGCTGATGATGAAAAAGACGCCCCTGACTGTGAAACAATGAGTTGATTATGATGTTTGTAAAGACAATGTGACATCCAGTGCTGGTTTTTTTTGGTAGTTATATCCTGACATCTGTACAGGTGAGATATAGAATAAAAAAAGACCATTATAAACCCTTTAAGCTTTTCATCACAACATCTTTGAAGTAGCCGAATTAAACAAACTGATGAAACAATTAATGAGAAAAGACCATTACTATCATTAGAGCACATCACTCCAGTTTCAGTGGAGCTTCACTGACTTCCAATGCCCTACACAACAGATTTTACCTGTATTTATTTATTTTTTACTTGGATCATTTTATATTTCTCACGTTGTCACTTCGTGCTCCAGCTCACACTCCGATCCTCTGCTGCTAAATGTTGCTTAAGCCCCCGAAACCAGCATCCTCTTCCAGCACACAAACCCTCTGCATGCCTTTCATCACTATATCCATGGTTCTTCTTTGTGGGTTTTCTCCTGCCTGACTGCTCCATATTCAACACCCTTTGGCTGATATATTTACTATTTCTCCTCTGCACATGTCCAAACCATGCCTCTCTAACCTGAGCTGTCCCTCTTATGTACTCATTTCTAACCCTTCCATCCTGGTCACTCCAATAAAAATCTCACCATCTTCAGATTTCTGTGTGAACGGGAACAGGTCAGGTTAACTAGTGTTTTCAATCTGAGCTTCTTCCAGCTGTCATTGGGCAAGAAACAGAGTACACTCTGAACAGGTCACCAGTCTGTTACAGGGCCAACATTCACTCTGAGCTCCTGTTCTCTCAGATTTCACTTGTCATTACATATTTTGTGTGTCTCAGCACATCCACAGGCCCTGCACGCCACACCAACACACCTCTTCTGCATTACAGTGAACAAAGTGTACGCTAGATATTTATAACTAGCACATGACCGCCTGCCTGAGTGAGTCCAGGAGAGAACGTACACATATGACTGTGTGTGTGTTATCTGTCCAGCTGCAGCAACGATCGAGCCATCTTCCCATAGCACTCGGGTGTGGCAGAAGTGTTTGTTTGTTTTATAAATGAGTCCCATCTGTTACCATCGGATGATGGGCAGAGTAAATAAACATGTCCCTGAGTAAATATATTTTCAAATTAGTGCACAGCGTTACGCGGTCGATCAAAACATGGACAAACAGTTGTGTCGGTCCTGCATGTGCTCATGATGGGATTTCTAACTTTTATATCCAAGGTTCCTCTGATCCTTTAAATAACTACTTTAACATGTGCGCAGGTAGACTTAGGTAGACTAACACATGGGCGTAGGTTTACTTTGAGCACCGGTGGAGGACACTTTTGAACATCAGACACTTAATTAGTTTGCTGTAATCTAGAAAAAGCCTGAACTTTTATGACACTTGGCTACATACGGGACACGTGAAGCCATGTGGAAGAGAAAGTCCCTGAAGAATCTCTTCACTGATAACCCCGGCTTCTGCACCACTTACTGAAAAGGCAGCGAAGAAATGTTCTGAGACAGATTCAGCTCTGCTGCAAACTTCTCACACATCATGCAACACATCTGCCGAGCAGAGAATCATCTGTTCTCTACTGTTAACAGTTTCATTCAGTGCTGTCCTGTCACTACACTTTATATTGTTACACTAAGCCACTTTAAATCATCTGAAATTTGCTCTGCAGTTTAATGTTTTTAATTTGCTTTACCTTGGTAAAATATTTGTTTTAGCATTGTATTTTATTTTGTTGAGCTACGTATAATTCCACTTATTTAAGATATTTTGTTATACGTTTGTTGTGTTTAACTTCATTTTCATGATAAGCTAAGGTATGCTTTATTTATCCTCTATATTGAAAGGAGCCAGCTGAGGTAGTTCCTGGACAGCTCCTGGGTGAGGTGTTTCAGGCACGTCCTAGAGGGAGAAGTCTCCGGGGTAGACCGAGGACACGGTGGAGTGATTATCTCTCAGCTGACTTGGGAATGCGTCAGTGTATCCCCAGAGAAGCTGGAGGAGGCAGCTAGGGACAGGGACATCTGAGCATATCTGCTGAGAGTGCTGAATAGAAAAGAATGTCATTATACAGATGTACAATGAGACTGGAGGGCCTCCAGCTCAGTGCTAAAAAATAGAATCTCTAAGATAAAGATAAACTAAAAAATATATAAAGATATAAAATAAGTGGTTACAAAATATATACATTGTGAAAAACAGGTATATACACACAAACACACACACACACGAGACATGGTGAGTAATTGTACTAGGTGAATGAGTATTGCACTAGCAGATAAATATTGGAAATGGCACATTACAGAGGTGATAGATATTGTCCAGTGTGAATAATATTGCACAGAGATGTGGGTATTGTACAGTTAGAGTGTGTGCATGTGTGAGTTCAGGGTGGTTATTGTTTTAGGAAAGAAAGAAACTGTTCCCGAGTCTGCCCCTGCAACCTGAACCAGGATCAGTAGCAGCCTATGGATGGATGGATACTTTATTGATCCCAAAGGTTGGGAAATCATTGTGTCACAGCATCCAAACAATTAGGCACAACCTATAATATTATAGCTTAAATAAAACAGAATTATTTAAAAATAAATGTAACTGACAGGATAGAATAACTGCTGCTGTAACAGAGACATTTCATACTTTACATACTGTATGTGATGATCTTAAGGAAATGTGCACATCTCATATGTGTTACTTAGCCAGACTTAAATCCAGAAGGCCAGGAAACATTATCTTAGTTAGATTATTCTGACAACTTGCTTGATCTCGAAAGTGAATGAACAGAAGATCAAAATGATCTGTGAAAACACAGGAGTCTGGTATGTTTACCAGAGATGTGATTCAAGGTTGCAGTCCAAAAACTCTGTGCCACAAAATACTAGTAGATACACACCAACAACAATGCCAAGGCTTGATTATATAAATGAGCATATTATGTCTATAGTTTTATAATAATAGAATAATAAACGGAGTTGAATACAGTAGTGTTATGAAAAGGAGGCAATCAGGAGGAAAACAGGCACTGAAAACGCCCAGTAAAAGCAAAGGAGGCCAGCATTAAACATAGTACTCTAATTAAACATAGTACTTTAGTTACTTCTACTGAAAAATTGGGTTAAAAAAAAAAGCTTTGGCTACTTGTTTTTTTTATTATTTAAAGCCGGATACTTTAACGTTTGAAGATTACTTTTCATTTTCCAGTACAATGCTCTTACTGAAAAAATATAAACTGCGAGGTCAGAGGTCATGAACACAGTTTAACAGTGAAACACGCCCTACTTACCAAACACTTAATAACATTATAATAACGGCTCTGCCATCACTTCTCTTAGGCTTCCAGCACAGTTTACATGATGAAATGTGCAGTGTTTAATGCTGGCTGCAACTAATGCGCTGGTTAAGCTGGTTTTCGCAGTAGTAGATAAGCTCCCGGTGCTGAGTTACTATAAACGCTGAGAGGCTAGCTAGCATTAGCATGCTAACCCTGCTGCTCTGCTGTGGATTACATAAGGGCGGCGTGTCACACCAATAAGCTGTGGAAAAGCGTTTAATAAGCCGGCACTAACAATAACAACAGGCAACAGGCGCACACACACTCACCAGCCGTCACACCACAACCGAACCACTCGCTTCCTTTTCTCCGGGCTACATGCCGAGGCTCCCGGCTTAGAGCTGGTTTCATCCTGCTGCTCGCTTGGAGCGTGGTGGCCGTTTCTGATCATGGTGGGTTCGGGAGTAGCAGCGCAGCGGCAGAACAGCGAGTGGTGTACGTTTACGAGTATCCGACTCAGTAAAAAATCACTTCAAATGAAGTTCTCTTTTGCGTTTCCCGTTTTCTACACCACCCTGACACCGAACCGGCCTACGCCTCCGGCACTACGTCACATCGGACGAATCGTTTCCCGCTGACGTGATGATTTCGTAATTGCTCAGGTCACGTGTTCACTGTAGCGATCAACTTCTCCCCCAGCAGTAACAAGTACATGACTAAACTGACTGTACGGAAGGCCACGAGTGCAAAATTAAATGATCAACATTAAATAATGAATTAAATGTGTATTAGCTCATCTGCTAATACATCATTTAATATGATGTCGGCCCACAGCTATAAAAGCTTCAACTCTTCTCGGAAGGCTTTCCACAAGGTTCAGGAGTGTGCTTATGTGAATCTTTGATCATAAACAGAGTTTCATAAATGTGCTCATTCCAGAAGCATATTTGAAAAACAAGCCCACACCATAATCCCCCCTCCATCAAACTTTACACTTGGCGCAGCGCACTCAGTATCGTTCTCCTGGGAACTTCCTTGTTTTTATAAACAGGTATGCTTTTACTGCACTGTGTTTGGGATCACCGTCATGCACAAAAATGAAGACCTTGCCAGTTAAGTACTTTCCAGATGGTATTGCATGGAGGAGTGTTGATAGCGCCATCAAGTTTGATGGGATCCCCAGCACCATTGGCTGAAATGCAGCCCCAAACCATGACGGAGCCTACGCTGTGTTTTATAGAGGGATGAACTGGCCTCCTCAGTCAGTTATTGAAACATGGAAAAATAGGGACCAAACATTGCTATGAAACATTTAAGTCCAGGGACTCAAGGCAGGACTGAACAAGTAATAACAGGCCATATAGCACATATAGCTACACTAACAGAGCAACTGTATCTTCACTTAGCAAGGCTTATTACATGCATCATGTAACAAGTCATGTAAGCCTGGAGAAGTATTCTTGAAGACTACTTAAGGGAATTACAAGAAAGCTTGGCTAAAACAGTTCAGGCTGTGATGAAAAATAAAGGTGGTCATAACCAAATATTAATCAAGCTCATTTCAGGCACATTAGAATTGTAAAAACTCTGTTTCTGCCTAATAATACAGTATGATACACAATTCGTAAAGGTTAAGCTAGAGCACTAAATCAGATATTTTTGTAACAAAAGGCAACAAAAACATAATTCACTGCATCATGATTTATTACCTCACAAATATGTGTGTGTGTGTGTGTGTGTGTGTGTGTGTGTGTGTGTGTGTGTGTGTAATACAGCAAAAACCAAAGAGTCTTCACATTCCGGTTTAGCACTGGTTAGAGATTTAGGAATTGCAACACTAGCTTATGAAAGGTAGCCCGCTATTTTTTTTTTTTAAATAACACGTGACACTGCATTAAACATGATGTGGTTATTAACACTGACGGATCTTCCTGAGACAAAATAACAGACACAATGACAATGACTCTGGCTGTTTCCAATCACTTATGCAAACAGTAATTAGACAAGATACATCAAATTCAAAATTCAGCTTACCTTCCCACTGTGCTGTAAACAAAAGGGCGTAAAAGTGTAAACGTAAAACAAATCCAACAGCTTCAGTAACGCGAGATACAGTAACAGCTGTGCTACTACACAGCCTGCAAACCTGAGGAAGAGTTACAGCAGAGTCAAGGGCAACACACAATAATTTAGTAAGGCCATCATAAACCTTTAAAATAAACAACACAAAGATGCTATGTATAAAAAAATGGAAGTCCTGAACATACAAAAAGACAAATACTACAAAAATATAATCTACTTTAAGTAGTACTTGTGTAAGATGTAGAAAAGCATAATTCAAAGTGGACTTTTGGTAAGCTGCTGTTGTTCTGCCTGTATTTGGCAAAGCCACTCATGACAATTTTACCTGCAAGTATTTATAAAGGTAAGCAACCCTTAGACACCTGCATTTTTAACAAGCATTAACATGAACCAGCAGAATGGAAATTAGACACTGCAAAGCACTAGACCTCAACCAGTCTTTGGTGATTTTCTTTTTTTTTAAGATTTCAGACATTGGTTTAGCCCAACTTAGAGGTGATTCACCACTATTCACCAATGGGGAAGCTACAGACTGCCCTCTGGTGGACAATTCAACACTCACTTCAATACCCATAACATGACTTAATGGCATTTCTCCAGTCTTTTTTTAAAAAAAAAATCATATCTCAGTATATATATATATA
>VOQJ01046339.1:0-13532 GCA_015052665.1 Apistogramma diplotaenia | reverse complement strand
TATATATATACCCCAGTGTGTCATTTCTTGGGTGGGTCAGTTATGTTTGTTTTTGCAGTGGGTTTCAGCACATTTTTACCTGAGTTCAGTTTCATTTCTTTGACCTCTTATATGAGCTCAGTATTTTGTAATTTTGCCTTTGTCCGCTACATGGAGTATGGTTCTTCCACATGCTGTTGAGGCCTGTTTGTTAAATTTACAAAAAAAGTTAAATTAAATTGACAAAATGTGTCTCTTGTTCAAATGATCCAATCCAAACAACAGAATAAGGCAGGGATACTCAGTCCAGGTCCTCGAGGGCCGGTGTCCTGCAACTTTTGGATGCAACCCCGCTTAAACACACCTGAGTCAAACAATTAAGTCATTAGCAGGACTGTGGAGAACTTAACTGCATACTGAGGAGGTGATTTAGCCATTTGACTCAGGTGTGTTGCAGCAGAGTTGCATCCAAAACCTGCAGGACACCGGCCCTCGAGGACCTGGATTGAGTATCCCTGGAATAAGCTCTTTGACATTGGCAGAGATTTGCATGATTTTCCTGGTTGCAGCCCACATACCCAACTCTTCTGCTCAAACCACAATTTTTTACACATGTGGCACAATTTAAGGGCAAATATACAGGTTTTCCAACAATGCAAGATTCGGTTCCAAGAAGCATTGTTACATCAAAGAAATAATCCTCCAAACTTTCTTTCCTTTTTCTAATTGACAAGTTTCTTAAAGTCACTATTGCCTAGATTCAGATATTAATCTAACACACATCAGTTTTGTCTGAGTCCTAATTTTTGCTGCATTTTAACAGATGCCTCAATGTGGTATGTGAGAAATCTGATTTTAGAAGTTCTAAAAAACATTTTAAGAATCCAAAAGAGTTGCAGAAGGATGCAAAACAAATGTAAATGGGATCTAATTAAAATAACAATGTGCTTCCGTTTCAGTCTATGGGTTGTGTAATACATTGATAAACCTACACTGGAGGTGAGTATGTGATGTGTGCAGCAGCACTGTGCTCAAAGCTCTTAGCAACAAACAGAAGGCTAATCAGCTTACACAGTGAGAAGGTTGAGATTAACCCTGCAAGCTACGGGTGGCAGCACAGCACAGTAACACTATTCAGATATGAGTGACCTCAAACTCATTTTTACCAGCTTTTACCAAAAACACATATATTATACTCTGTTTATAGGTTAAAAATAAAATGCTTCTTTTTGACATTGTGATCATGCTGTTTTAAAATAAATACTCAAAACTGTTCACATCTCTTTTGACAGGTTGGCTCAATTCCTCAGTGGTGGTAAATAAAGTCGGTTTAAGCCTTTTCAAACTTTCTAGGTCTACAGCTTCCAGTGACACAGAAGGGCACTTGAACCTTTACATAATATTTTTATCGACCTCCATCTCTGCTGCCTGTAGAGCCCGTGACAAAGAAAGGCATTGTTTGAAAGTGAGCACGAATGAAGAACAAGCTTGTTGTGTGTATGTGAGGCAACACTCGGATGTTTGTGCTTTCTTTTTCTTGGCACTGAACCCCTCTGGCTGTGCCCTCTTTTATTCTCACCTCTGTAAGGAATATGCTGCTGAATAAGAGGACAGAACTGACCTCTCTCAGTGGGTGAGATACACAAATATCTGTTTGTCCACATTATTTAAAATTGCATGCCTGAACCGATGTAGGCTACCATGCTGATGGGTTTGAACATCAGTGCCTTAATAGGATAAGATCAGCAGATCAAGATTAGCTTTTTCACTTGCTCTCTTTCTGCCACAGTATCAGTTGGTTTTCACTTAGAGGTCTTACTAGAAATCTACATATTACACATTATACGTTCACACTGACATTACACAGTAGAAACAGAAGTGGCTACATTTTCCATTATATATTTTGACTCATTCACCCAAAAGAAAACTACCAATAAGAGCCACATGTAGTTCGTCTAACTCAGATGGTCTGATGGTACACTGATAGATTCATTTCAACTGCTATAGTGACAACATCAGCAATAACAAAGTTGCACCTTGTACCATCTCATGCTAGCTGTTACATGTGTAGCTTCACAGAAATGTTCCTATTAATTTTACTGAATTGTTTGTCACAACACGAAAAATCTGTAAATATTTTTATTATTATTTAGTCTTCTTTAAATAATGTAAAAACATTTCTGCACCTAATCAGATTTCATATAAATTTTGGACCGGTGCACTGTGCGGTGCAACGTCAGGCACAGCAAACTTTGATATCTGACTTTATGTTTAAAGACTATTGTTGGTTCTGGGACACTTAAATCGAGGCAGTGTGGAATTTTTAATGTTTTGGAAGAAAACGTGAAGACTTTTATCAACTAGCCAACTAGCTACAATGGTAAATGGACTGGTTCTTTTGTAGCAGTTTTCTACTCTACATGAGCAGTCAGAGCACTTTATACAGCATGTTTCATTCACACACACATTCATTCAAGCACTTTCTGGTCAGCCTGTCCTCAGAGTGAAAACGTAGGCATTGGTCGTTTCTGCAATTAGGGATTACGACCAATATTTACGTTTTGGACGGGAAAAAGGCGACATCTAGCGGTCGTGGACAAAAGTGAGTTTAAGTAACGTGTTCGGTTTTGGCCGGCAGACCACAGAAAAAGACAAAAATATCGATGTCGTCACGTTCCTCACACTACCCTAACCATAACCATTTGTTATTTGTGTACAGAAGTCATTGTATTGCCATTTGATACTTTGACATAACAGGCTGGGAGCGAACCATCAACCTTCACATTGATAAATTACTATTCTATCATCTGAGTCACGGCAACATTACCCACGGACAGATCCATACGACAAGCGATGCCAGAGGTGGGCGTGGTCATTTGGAAACGTAAATATAGGTCGTATTTCGGGGACCTGCAGAAACGACGGATGCTTACGTTTTGGTTGGAGGACATGTTGTTTCTAGTCTACAAGATTTCTATCTAACATCCATTCAATCAAATTCCAATGAGCACAGCGGGAACAACTCTAGGAACAGTATCTTGCCCAAG
Organism: Apistogramma diplotaenia; assembly: GCA_015052665.1. NCBI lineage: Eukaryota > Metazoa > Chordata > Actinopteri > Cichliformes > Cichlidae > Apistogramma > Apistogramma diplotaenia. The sequence goes on along the minus strand of VOQJ01046339.1, from coordinate 10,506 downwards.
CATACTTTGGCATTCAGACTGGAGCAGCCATTGATCAAACTACCAATCTTCTGATTATTAGGTGACCCACTCTACTTCCTGAGCCACAGCCACCTTTCAGTGGAAACTTTTAGGGGGAGGAAAACAGACCGTTTATAGTTTGAACCCGGTGAAGGAAGACCTAACAAGACCAACCAGTGTCCATTTTTGGATAAGCACAGTAACATTCTAAAAACATCACTAGCTTAAATGGAGGAAAACTGTACCATTCATAATCTGAGCAGCAGGTACAAGGGTATACATTGCATCTGCATGGCAACTATACCAAACTCAAGCTCAGTAGCATTGGCTTAATATTATACCACACTGTCTTCACTCCAGTTTGGCACTAAATCTATATGACCAGTCATATTGCACACAGTTAACAAGGTGTCAGAACTATTAAGCAATAAGCCGTCTCTTTCCCCTCAAGATGCTGAGAGGAGAGTGGACTTGCTAGCAAAGCTAATGATCAAGGTTACATTGTCTTTTAAGCTAACTACACAATATTAGTTGTTTCTATGACTTTTCCTCCAGCTATTTCCACCTCCCCTAATTCACTTGTGTGTATTTATGTCCTAGTTCCTTTCTTTATTGTGAGATAGTCCGTTAATTTCCACTTTTTCTCTCTGAAGAAGTTTTATTTACTTATTGTGGACTTTTGCTTTACTCTGTCATTTACTCTTTTAGTAAATTTCTATATTAAGTGTTGAAGTGATCTTAGCAGCAGCAGCAGATTGTGTTGTTTTTGTTTTGGTTTGTTTTGTTTAAAAATGTAATTCTGCATTTTGCAATTCCAGCAGGTGTGACACTATTTAAAAAGTAAACCTAATATTTTATTAATTGCAGTTATTTCAATGTTCATATCAATTAAATGTAGACAAATAGGGCTAGAATCAATCAATTTCTGCTTAATAACAACTATAATTAACAGTATACATAGCACACTTACAATAACATTTTCTGGCATATTACAGTTGATATAATCAAAACTAGTTCTTATATAGTCAAGGTAACTGAGCACTCTCTGTGGGCTGCCTACAGTCCCCTCTACATCAATGGTGAGCATGTAGAGAGGGTCCGCACCTTCAGGTTTCCTGGTGTCCTTATCTCTGCTGATTTCTCCTGGTCAGATAACATCACAGCTGTTATCATCATAGGGGTCGGGTGCAATGTGTGTCGGGTGGTGACCAAAGGCAGAGGCCTTGGCGGACCGATCCCCGGCTATTGAGACTTGCAATTGGGACATGGAACCTAACCTCTCTGGTGGGGAAGGAGCCTGAGCTAGTGCGTGAGGTTGAGAGGTACCGGCTAGATATAGTCGGGCTCACCTCAACACATGGGTTGGGCTCCGGAGCCAGTCTCCTGGAGAGGGGCTGGAGCAGCGAGCTGCGGTGGGTATTCTTGTATCCCCCTGACTTGCTGCCTGTACGTCGGAGTTCTCTCTGGTAGACAAGAGGGTTGTCTCCCTGCGCCTTTGGGCCGGGGAACGGGTCCTGACCATTGTTTGCGCATATGCGCCGAACAGCAGTTCAGAATACCCACCCTTCTTGGAGTCGCTGGGTGGGGTGGTTGAAGGTGCTCCATCTCCAATGACTCCAATGTTCTGCTGGGAGACTTCAACGCTCACGTGGGCAAAGACAGTGAGACCTGGAGGGGCGTTATTGGGAGCAACGGCCTGCCCGATCTGAACCCGAATGGTGTTTTGTTGTTGGACTTCTGTGCAAATTACAGTTTGTCCATAACGAACACCATGTTTGAACATAAGGATGTCCATAAGTGCACGTGGCACCAGGACATCCTAGGCCACAGGTCGATGATCGATTTTGTAATCGTATCAACTGAGGCCGTATGTTCTGGACACTCGGGTAAACAGAGGAGCTGAGCTGTCAACTGATCACCACCTGGTGGTGAGTTGGATCAGGTGGCGGAGGAGGATGCTGGACAGACCCGGTGCACCCAAATGTATTGTGATGGTGTGCTGGGAACACCTGGCTGAGGCCCCAGTCTGCAGGGTCTTCAACTCACACCTCGGGCAGAGCTTCAACTGCGTTCCAAGGGAGGTTGGGGACATTGAGTCTGAATGGACCATGTTCTGCGCCTCCATTGTTGAGGCTGCTGCTCAGAGCTGTGGACGCAAGGTGGCTAGTGCCTGTTGTGGTGGTAATCCCTGAACCAGATCGTGGTCACTGGAGGCTGAAGAAGGAGTCCTATTGTGCTTGGCTAGCCTGTGGGACTCCGGAAGCAGCTGACAGGTACCAGCAGGCCAAGCGGAATGCAGCTCAGGCAGTGGCTGAAGCAAAAACTCGGTCATGTGAGGAGATCGGTGAGGCCATGGAAAAAGACTTTCAAACGGCCTCAAAGCAATTCTGGCAAACTGTCAGGCGACACAGGTGGGGAAAGCGGTGTTCTACTCACACGATCTATAGTGTGGGCGCTGCTGACTTCAACTGAGGATCCGTCCAATAGTCGAACCTCAGATTCAGGAGGAGCAATGTGGTGAAAAGGGTGGAGTGCCCATTCCAACTCAGGGATGAGTTGCTGCCCCAAGTGGAGGAGTTCAAATATCTCGGGATCTTGTTCACGAGTGACGGGAGAAGGGAACGGGAGATTGACAGACGGATTGGTACTGCTTCTGCAGTGATGCGGACGCTGCACCGGTCGGTTGTGGTAAAGAGGGAGCTGAGCGTAAAAGCAAAGCTGTCGATTTACTGGTCAATCTACATCCATACATCTACCCCCACTTATGGTCACGAGCTTTGGGTAGTGACCGAAAGAACAAGATTGCGAATACAAGTGGCCGAAATGAGCTTCTTCTGAAGGGTGGCTGGCCTCTCCCTTAGAGATAGGGTGAGGCCATTTGGGAGGGGCTCAGAGTAGAGCCGCTGCTCCTCCACATCGAAAGGAGCCAGCTGATCATGATGCCTCCTTGGCACCTTTTGGGTGAGGTGTTCCGGGCATGTCCTACCGGGAGGCAGCGCGGGGGCAGACCCAGGACACGCTGGAGAGATTATATCTCTTGGCTGGCCTGGGAACGCCTTGGAGTCCCTCCGGATGAGCTAGTGGCTGGGGAGAGGGAGGTCTTGGCTTAACTGCTTAGGCTGCTGCCCCCGCGATGGAAGACAATGGATGGATGGATGGATGGATGGATGGATGGATGGATGGATGGATGGATGGATGGATACATTTATTTTATCTTTTTTACAATGTATATATTTTTATACATTCTATTTTATTTTCTGTGTATTTTTAGAAGTTGTATTTTGCTACATGGCACTGAACAGAAATGGCCCTCTAATCTCATTGTACGTTCTTTATAATGACAATAAAGGCATTCTGTTCTAGTCAAAGCAATTCATACAACATGCTTAGTAATTACAAACCCAGCTACTAGTTTTAAAATATTCTGACTGTTGTATATCATTGGCATGTCATTTTGTTACACTGAATATGGATTAAAGGTATAAGATCTTTCATATAAAATCACAAAATAAAACCCAACTAATAAGCCTGATTGTATTACAGCAGTTTGACCGTGTTATTAGTTTGTTTCATTATTTCCACCCATGTAAATATGTTTTAACGTACAAATTTCACAAAATACATACAAAGGAACCCTGTAGGAACCCTCATTTTACTCAGAGTATGTGAGGACTTATTGACATACAGTGGAAGTGGGACTGTGTGTGCATGTTGTTCATTACCTTAACATAGAGGGAAATTTCATAGTCCTGGTTCTCCACTGTTTTACTGTTCCTGCGCACAGGAGCCAAAGGGCTCTCTGCTCTCCTGTTGGATATTGGTTTGACTTCCTCTCTCATCTCTGCAGTCATCGCCTCCCGCTGAGGAACATATGAGTGGCCATGTTCCAGCAGCACCACTCTCTTTTTCTTCACCTGTTCATCTCTCCTTTTGGGCAGGGATTCATCTTTGATGACTGACTTCAGCTCCTTCACCCAGTCTTCCTTCCTAGGTGGACTTCTCTCTTCTGCTGAAGACTCTTTGCTCACAGATTGTTTCCTTCCCCTCTCGTTTTCCCCAAATTCTTTTTTGATATGCCTCAGTTCTTTCCTCCAGTGCATCGTTTCTTTTGCAGCCTTCTCTTCTGGTTGATCTATTTTAATCCAGTCATTGTCTTTTCTCCTGGGTGACAACACTTTTACTTTCCCCAGTCCGTCTTTGCTAAGAGCTTGTGGCTCAGGACACAAGAACCCATTCTCCATTGTTTGCCTCAGTCGTTTAATGCTTCCATTTACCTCTTTGTTGTTTGCTTTTAGCTTCACATCTTCTTTCTCATCCTCCTCTATCTCCTTGTTCTCTTTACCCAGTTCAAACTTCTCTCCTTGGCGATTTGGATATTCCTCATCTTTTGTCTTGTCGATAGCATCATCTGAACAACTTGTAATGGTAGAACTTTTGTTTTCATCAAAGTTCGTCTCCTCCTTCATTTCGGTCTGATCATCGAGAACAGTCACTGGCTCTTCTCCCATCTCCACTTCTCCTTCCATGGATTCTTCTGCTGCTCCTTCTCCCTTCTCATCTTCTATGAGGACCTCTGTTTGTGGATGGACTTTCATGATGTTCTCCCAAATTTTGTCTGCTTCTTTTAGGAGCTGGAAATGATGCTCTTGCGAATCCCTTTCCCCATCTGTTGTCGATTCATTCTCCTCTGATTTGCCATCTCCTCTTGCCTTGTCGAGTTTAACCTCTTCTTCTGTCTCCAGTAAAGAAGCTTCCTCTGCCTGGTTCAAATCCACACAGTGCTGAGTGTTTGTACACATCTCTTCTACAATCTGCTCCATTGGTTCTGGAGGAACTGCTGTAGCTTGGATTTCAAAATTTGCAACTTTTTCTTCTTGCACTTCTAGACCCATTAACTCTTCAGCAACATCAACACCGATCATCCCCTTCATTTCTAAACTATTTCCTCCCCCATCCATCTCTGTCGAGGTGTCAACTTGTTCCTCTGCTTCCTCTTTCTGGTTGATTTCTTCCATCTTTGTTTCTTTAACGTCGCCATCTAACTGTTCTTCTGAAGTTAGGGTCACCACTTCTGGTTCTTGCGATGTTTGATTCGTTCCACCTCCGATGGGGAAGTCATCACCAGAAGAACACGTTACATTATTTAAACACTCCTCGATTCCCTCGTTTTGCCACATAAGATCATCAATAATGGCCTCTTGTGTCACGAGGCCGATATTTCCATTATTTTTCATTTCATTTTGACTTTCACTGTCCTCTTGGTTGGTTTGAATGGCCACTTCTTCTCCATGCATGTCAAGAGCTGAAGTGTGGCATAGATTGCCTTCGGTGTTGACCTGCTCATTTATCCCAGTAGAAACAGGGGCCACATCTATGCTGAGATTAAACTCTGTTATGTTTCCAGTAGTGGACAAAGTAGGAGTATCTGTTCTGTCTGGATGAGGAGTGCATGAGAGTGTACCCACTTCTAACTCTCCTACAGAAGTGCCTCTAACCAGGACATCGAACACTTCATCATTGGTGCATTCATCCATATTTTCCCGCTTTATGTGCATTTCCACACTTGCTGTTATTTCCTCATTTTCATCTTCATCGGGTTGATCTCCACTGCTGTTTAGTACCTGCTGGTTTCCTCTTTCAGCCACTGCCAGTGCTGGACAGTGACATAGATTTTCAGTCATCATCATTGTATCTTCACATTCTTTCTCCGTTGTCTGGTTGTGTATTTCTTTCTCATCACCATCTCCCTCTTCCAGTCCCCGATTCCACTCGTCTTCCAGTCTTTCAACTTCATCCTCCCCCGCTCGTATTTCTCCATTCGATAACAGGATCACTTGTATGATTTCTCTTTCCTCCCATTTATTCTCTTCTTTGCTTTCACCTTCGGCTTGTTCCGCTTCAGCAATGATCAAAACATCTTCCCCAACCTCTTCTGCCAGTTCCACCTCATCGTCACTCTCCACCTCTGCATCGTGGGTATCCAAACAAACACCTTGTGGGCTGTGTAGAATGGATCCATTTGACAGATCCGGATGTGGGCTAGAGCTTGATTGCGCCATTATTAAAATTGCAACAAAAAAATGACCAAATATGAGTATGAAGACTAAAATTTAAATACAGTCTTGGTTTTCAGATTAGATCCCAGAGGAAATCACGGTCCTTTTATGGAATAAAAGCCAGCATTCCAAAAATTAAAATACAAAACAATCTCACAATGTATCTGGAACCTGGACTCAGCTGAAAATCTCCCCTTACCATCAGAAAGTAAAGATGAATGTTCACCAAAATTTGACATCTGTAAAAAGCCTACAAGAAGTTCCAAATTTAGAAGAAAAATACAGATTCTGAGGTTTCGCCCTCCAAAGTTGCGTCTCAGATCAGTCCTGTGCCTTAAGAGCAGTTAAACATCAATAAGTACCTCGTGCTTCTCCCTCCCTCTTTCTCTCCTCTCTCTCGAAGGGATTAAATGAAGGCTGATCCCACATGACCACAAGCTTATGCTCTGCCACCCGGAGACCAGCACCGTTTGATTTAGAGTTTCTGTACACGTTCTAAATCATGCATTACAATTACATAAATGGCACATGCCTTTAACAGACAGGCAAAGCAATATATCCAACGTCTAACGAGCTTCAAATTTCAATTTCAGTGTCTTGGAATGCTTTGGAAAGCTTTCAAAACATGATAATTGGTTTTCAATATAGTCCTCCCATATGAAAACTGCATCTAGAGAGACTTTAGTAGTTGGTACACATGTGTAAATATATATATTTTTTCAAGTAAACTCTTAAAAGCTTAAATTAAGAACCTGGGAAACCTGGGAAACCCAGGAATGCTTACTCAAACTGAAGGAGGACACTGAAATGTATTCTTGTGAAGAATTTAGAAGCTTTAGGCCGCTCACAGGTTTAAATACTCAGCAGCTAAATCTGGAGCTCTCCAGCGCAAATGTTTTGAAGGAGGAAACACGCAGCAAACTGTTAGCTTAGACTCCAGGGGTCCAACAATAAAGGTCTTTGAGACTGGTAATAAGACAGTACAGGAATGTTTCTGGCATGTTTATCAGGGAATTTGTGCAGGTTTTAAAGATGGATCTAAGGACGAATAGACTCAGATGCAATGGGGTAGTTGCATTTATCTGCAGGCATCATGTAGGCATAGGCAGAAGGACATCAAACGGTCTACATGTCTATTTTTGTCAAACTGTGTGCAGTATTGCCAGCTTTGGAATGGGCAGAAGATACATAGGATAATGGGAAGATCTGGCATGAAGTAGGAAAGAACAAGTCAGCATTAGAAGACTGACAATAGGACACTTTTTAGGTCATGAGAGCGAGTCGGTGGATAATATCATGCTGGAGGTACAATGAAGCAATAAGCGAGATTTTTGTACATGCAAAAATTAGGGATGAAAAATGACAATATTAACAATATGCAGAGGGCAGACAGTTACTGTTCAGGTTTGTTCAGTCGAGAATGTAGATCATTGGACTGCTTGTAAGAATGTGTCTGGATAACGGGACAGGGGGCGGTAATGAGACGTGAACGGGTGCAAACTGCCGTTAAGTCGCCGGTGAAGAAGAAGCCGGAAGTGTATGAGCTGTTCCGTTTACCCTTTTTGCGTTTTGTTAACAAAACCGTGAGAGATCTGTAAGTATAGTTGGTAATAGAACATATCATATGCTTTAGTTTGAGACCGCAGTGAGTAGCAGAGCTGCTGCTCTGACTGACTGAAAACTGCGTGTATATGTTAGCATCTCACAGTACTGCTAACTCAGACTGCTAGCTACTTTACTTCTGCCTTGTTGTGCTTTTGTCGCGGACTTTCTTATAATTTTATATCTAACCACTGAAGAATGTCTCCAGCTGCTTTTGTTACGAAGCTTATTAAAGTATTCGTAGGTGTAGCGTCACAGCTCGTAACTCGTGGACGTGAGCGCCGGCTGTTGTGTTATTATTGATGGACGTGTGTCGATGTTTGTATTCTGTTTGCAGAGAGGGGGGAGATAACGACAGTTTTTTGGTGATGCAGCAGGCGGATAATGGCGGCGAGGAGGAGGAGGCCACGGTGGATGTTCAGTTCACCGACTTACCGAACGCCCTGATAGCCTGCAAAGTGGCGGAGGATTTGTTTAACGAGGACAGGTTTAAGGTAAGCTCTTCCACCCTGCTCCTGTGTGTGGGATCTGGTTGCGATTATCCTGTGTGCGGTTTGCGCGCCGACTCTTTAAATTGATAAACATAATATTTACATGAAATATGAACCTAAGCCTGTAAGTAAGACGAAGCTGAAGTTGATTTCCGATTCGGAAAAAGGCATCATATTCATCATATTTAATCAAGTCTGGTTACACCTCCTAGACACTTCAAACCTGGACTACATTATTCTCCATGGATAGCAGAATAATTAAAACCAAGTTTCTGCAAGATCTGCTAATATAAATGCTGTATTCAGGCAGGTAATCATTGAAATTACCTGGCAAAAATATTGCCAAGTATAGTGCTTTTCTACAGTATAGTCTGTTCTATATTATTTACCACACATCAGCAGCAGGGGGAGCTCCAGAGCTAAAAAATGGAGCCAACATGGACGTATCAGAAATTGCTGCTCTTTAAAAGCATAACTACGAACATTTTCCTCACATTTAGGAATACTTGTTTTTTTATTTAACACTTTATTGGCACAAACCTTAAGGAGGAATTTGAAGGTCACATTTTTTTTCTTAAATTTTTCGACTGGTCCTTTTAGGGGTCACCACAATGGATCATCTGCTTCTTACTCTATCATAGAATCCTCTTCTGTCACACCAGCTTCTGCAGGGCGTCCTTCACTACATCCATGATTTTTCTCTGTGGCCGTTCTCTTTTGCTCATGGCTTGCAACTTCATATTCAGCATCCTTTGCCATCTATGTTGTATTCTTTGGACTATAAATCGCTCCGGAGTATAGGTCGCAGCAGCCAAAAAATGCACAATAAAGATAAGATAAGATACGATAGAACTTTAATGATCCCACAACGGGGAAATTCGCATGTTACCGTAGTGGTACAGAAAAGAAAAAAATTCTATACATAGAGTATATATAAAGAAGAAAAAAACATATATAAGTCGCTCCAGACTACAAGACGCACTTTTTGGGAAAATTCATGTTGCTATGTGACATTGCAGAGACGTGTCAGCCAGAACACAGTACACCAAGGATTGGTTTAACCACCTTGGTGATGACAACTCACCCTCAGTGATGGGTGAGTTGTCTCCAGAAGTCACTTATAAACAACTCTGCCAAAGTGCCGCTTCCTCACCGCATTGCTTTCGTTAGACTGGTCGTCAGTTGCAGTTCTAATTATTCCGGCCTTTCTGAATCACGACAGGATGGTTTTGGTCGTCATTGTGAAAACAACGAACTTATACACTGCTCAAAACACTCAAATAACATCCTAGATTTGAATGAATGAAATATTCACATTCTACTTCAATCAATGGAAATCAAATTAATAACCAATGGAGGCCTGGATTTGGAGTCACACTAAATTAAAGTGTAAAAACTACAGGCTGATCCAACTTTGATGTAATGTCCATTAAACAAGTCAAAGTGACGCTCAGTATTGTGTGTGGCCTCCACCTGCCTGTATGACCTCCCTACAACATGCTCCTGATGAGGTGGTGGATGGTCTCCCGAGGGATCTCCTCCCAGGTTGGAGCGAGACATGATGTCCCAGATGTGCTCAGTCAGATTCAGGTCTGGGGAACCGGCGGGCCAGTCCATAGCTTCAATGCCTTCATCCTGCAGGATCTGCTGACACACTCCAGCCACATGAGGTCTAGCATTGTCCTGCATTAGGAGGAACCCAGGGCCAACCGCACCAGCATGTGGTCTCACAAGGGGTTTGAGGATCTCATCTCGGTACCTAATGGCAGTCATGCTGCCTCTGGTGAGCACATGGAGGGCTGTGCTAACCCTAACCCAATCCGGGTGTTCTCTGGCAAATGCCAAGCGTCCTGGATTGTGTTGGGCTGTGAGCACAACCCCCATCTGTGGACGTCGGGCCCTCATACCATCCTCATGGAGTCGGTTTCTAACCGTTTGTGCAGACACATGCACATTTGTGGCCTGCTGAGGTCATTTTGCAGGGCTCTGGCAGTGCTCCTCCTGTTCCTCCTTGCACAAAGGCAGAGGTAGTGGTCCTGCTGCTGGGTTGTTGCCCTCCACGTCTCCTGGTGTACTGGCCTGTCTCTTGGTAGCGCCTCCAGCCTCTGGACACTACGCTGACAGACACAGCAAACCTTCTTGCCACAGCTCACATTGATGTGCCATCCTGGATGAGCTGCACTACCTGAGCCACTTGTGTGTGTTGTAGAGTCCGTCTCATGCTACCACGAGTGTGAAAGCACCACCAACATTCAAAAGGGACCAAAGCATCAGCCAGAAAGCAGGTACTGAGAAGGTCTGTGGTCCCCACCTGCAGAACCACTCCTTTATTGAGTGTGTCTTGCTAATTGCCAATA
>VOQJ01046334.1:0-14698 GCA_015052665.1 Apistogramma diplotaenia | reverse complement strand
TATATATATATATATATATATATATTTATAGCCATCTGCCACAAATGGGTTTTATTATGGATGACAATTTTAAATTGGAGGATCAGATCAGTGCAGTGATGAGATCCAGCTTCTTTCATTTGAGACAGCTGGTGAAAATAAAAAATATGGTATCGAAGAAGCATTTTGGATTAGTGATCCATACTTTTATTACCACTAGAATGGATTACTGTAATGCTTTATATGTTGGTGTGAGCCAGCCTCCTCCTGCCCATCTGCAGCTTTAGAGTTCATTTTATAATTCTTTTGTTTCCAAGTCATTACATCGCCTTGCCCCACCTTATCTTTCCGAGTTGCTGCACCTACATGCTCCTTCCTGGTCACTGAGATCAGCTGATCGCCTGTACCTTGATGTGCTGAGGACACAGCGGAGGCTCAGAGGAAATAGACCCTTTGCTGTGGCTGCTCCAAAACTGTGGAATGCCCTTAAGACCCATGTCTTTCTTTTGGCCTTTGATTAGTATGAGCTGCTGTCTATTGAATTTTGTGTACTTTTTTATTTTATTTTATTTATTTCTGGAATAGAATTATGCATTTATTGTTGGTTTTAATTGTGTGCAACTTGTTAAATTATTAACAAGTTATTTTTCTCCTGTCCTCAAGTCTTTTATGTACAGCACTTTGGTCAGTGGTTGCTGTTTTTAAAGTGCTTTATAAATAAACTTAGCTTGGCAGATGGAATATTTTTGTGCATATGCAACACCAGAATTGCTTTTCTTCAGGTTCGCATGGCCAAAGGTCTCTGTAACATCTGAAGAGCACTTCTATCTCACAGTGCTTCAAAAAACATCAGATATGCAGTTACTGAGTTTTTGCGTGAGTGTAAGGATGTGGAAGGAGCCTTAAACCTACAAACCTCAGACTTAGTATTGGACAAGCCAGTGGAGTGCAGAGGCCAAACGGCACATTCTGTAACAGTAAAGTATGAAGAAAATGAGGGCAACAGGGTCTCCTTTAACAGATGGAAGAAAAACATGTTCAGCAGCCAAATGTTCAATTGTTGCACTCTCAAAACGGGCACTGGGAAAAGGAGAAGGTCAGATTCAAATTATTTAGTCCAAGACCAACATGCACATAAACATACCTAATGGAATGTGCTGAGAAGATAAATGCAACTAAAATATAAAAGAATATAGCTTAGTTTCAACATCTTCATGTGCCCTCTCTGTTCTATTAAATTGTGATTTTCTTTCTATTTGATTAAAAAACAACTCTATCAAGCTGAAGTGAATATGAAAACATTCACAGTCAAACTCTTTAGTTTCAACCCTTTGTTACAGTCCTGGTAGGCTCTGAGTTTTCTACTTTTTTCCTCCCTCATTCCTGTCTCTTCTTTCTGTATTGTTCCCCGTCTTTCTCTCTCTGTCTTTTATTCTAAGGTGGAGTTGTGGGCCAGCGCCTGCGGGTGGAGTTTCTCCCCTTACCTGCTCTGCATTAACTCACTGGCCCATGGAATTTAAGCCCCGGCTGGTATTGCTGCTCTGTGAGGTTTTAGTTGTTGTTGTTATAGTTGTGATTAGGCCTCCCAAGTCTCTAAAAATGTTTTGTGTATTTCACTCTGTAAATTGCTTTGTTAGTTTTATTGTTAGTTTTTTTGTCTGTTTTTTTGTCTGTTCTCCAGTTGCCGGTCCAAAGCCAGAGTGATTACCCTATTTTCTCGGTTTCCTCTTTGCTGGAAGAGTTTAACAGACACTTACACTTACCTGAGCCATCCAGCCAGTTGCTGCTCCTGCAAAGAAAAATACTTAGCAATTCTCTGCCCACCATTAATTGATACTCACCTGCCTGCCCACTGCCACTCTACTGAAGCTCTCTCCCTCCTGATCATCAGCAAACAAACATGTAAGATCTCAGAGTGGAATCACAAATACTGCTGGATTTTTGCAAACTCACCTAGGCTGCTTCTAATTTTGCCTATCCTTCTGGCAGGACTCCAGTTCGATTAGAGAAATCTTCCCCCTATTTCCAGTGTACTCGTTCTTATTTTATAGTAAAAACTGTTTATCTGCTGTTGGTCTCCTGAGTCTGCTCTTTGGGGGCAGTTTGTGGTTAAACATGACAGAACAATCTGGCCAGCCCTTGGACACTCTAGACCTGGGGTGTCAAACCTCTAGACCAGGGTGTTCTTAAAGGCAATGCATTTCATAGCTTTGCCTAAATTCCCAACAGCTACCAAAACAGCCCAACTGTTGCCTCAACATGTCTTCTGGTTATATTGAATCTCCTCAGACATTGTTACTGACCACAATTAACCTGGCATGCAGATACCTGAAGGATTTTTATAACACACATAATAACCTAAATGTAACTGAATTGAATTTAGAGAAACTTCAGATTGAGTTCATGAAAGCCATTTCATTAGTAAGCCTGTTTCTCTTGGAGTGACTGGAGCGAACTGAGCCTTTTTTGCCATATATGAACAGATGTTTCTGCCAAACACTGTCACTTTCAGTGAAGACAAATCCCTTATTGTATGTTTTTATAGCACATTTGAGCCAGAAACTCAGCCCATGTCTGGATAAGACCCCACCGATGGGGCAAGGTGATCCACTAGGCTGAAGGCTGAAAATGTGTTTTTCAAAGTTAATCAGCCAACTTGCATCTTACTATATGCAGAACTTTGACTACCACAGTTCTATAAATGATAGAGACTAAAATCACTATAATTTAAACTTAGGGTCTACAAATTATAGGAACAAATACATTATTATCAAGGTTTTCTGTTTAACTTATGTTGCATTTGTTCAAATATGCTTTGATGCACAGCTGACAGCTTCTTCTAGCCAAGTCCCCAATAGATCTCGGATTAGGAAGCTTTTTGTTAATTAAAGCATCATCTTTTAATCTGGTATAAAGACAGCACTCTTGATTGGCTGATGAACCTCTTCAAGAGAACTCCTTTGTACTCATCCATAGCAAAAAGATCAGTGCATGAACGATTTGTTACTTTGACCACAGCAAAACTGAAATATGTCCTCCAATCAAAACGTAAGCATCGATGGCATCCGACGTTTCTGCAGGGCCACGCCCACTCCGGCTTCCTGTGTAGTATGGACATGAACTTGGGTAATGTTGCCATGGCTCAGAGGATAGAATAGGTTATCAATTGGACAGTTGATGGTTCACTCATGCCAAAGTATCCCATGGCAAATTAGTACATGAATAACAAATGTTTCAGAAATATAATCAAATCGACATTTATGTCATTTTCTGGGGTTTTCCGGACAAAACCGAACACGTTATTTAAACGCACTTTCGTCCACGACCACTAGATGTCGCTTGTCTCCCTTCCAAAACAAACAAAAACAAACAAACGAATATTGGTCGTAATTCGTGCTTGCAGAAACGATCAATGCCCACGTTTTCACTTCAGATCCTCACTCCACTCTTGATCCTCTTCCTTTCAAATCTCATCATCAACTCCTTTTTCAGATTCTAAAGAACCGACTCCATTCCTTACCCAAAAGAAGATGTCTTGCTTGGAAGTGGCCTATTATTAGGAGAGAAAAAATGTGAAATTTATGTCTGGAATTGTCAATCATCAGATTCAATGTTGTGATTGTTTCATTCATACTGTGAGACTTGGCTTCTGTTTCAAGAGGCAATCACATCTAATAGACGTTTTGATGTTTTCTGCAGATTTGTCTCCCACGGTGCATCTTCAAAGGCCACTAAGCAGACCTATAACAATCTTGCCAGCCAGTAAATTCTTCCTCCAGGTGTCTCACTTTAAAAATAGAAAATGAAACAAATTAATGTGTCAGTGCCCACCTCTGCGAACAAGAAGGCAATTTCAAATGTTGCTTTTAGTCAGTTTCCAGACCGAAACGTGTGTTGGTCTGCTCCAGCTTGCATGCCAGGTCCTTGTAAAAATGAAAGCAAACATGGCCACCTGGCTCCAGTATGCAGTACAGGAAAAGTGTCAATCAAGCAGAGGAAAACTACATATTTTCCTTTGCACAGCTGCAGACAACCTCAGTACCAGCAGTCCTTGAGGAACATCTGGTTCTTTCTAAAGGTTGAATATGGCTTTTCCACATTTGAAATGATCCAAAATCCAACTGCAAAAAAATTATCTTAGTATATATCGTCTTCTTTTTTATTTTCTTTTATTTCTAGATGAAGGTCAACACTAGTTCCTGAACACTGAAGTCATTTAGTGGCATTACTGAAATAGAAGACCCCTCTAAGGGAGGACTGATACCCACCGTGTACTGGACAACTGATACCTCAGCAGAGGTTATTTTGAGCACAGAGTTACGCATCAAACTGCACAACTAAATAAATTAATGGTGTAGTCTATGGAACCGAATCTGTTCACATCGATCCACATCGAGCAAAGAGCTGAGCAGGGACTTCACCGCGAGCTGATCACAGCAAATAAAGCTTTAGTAACTGTTTCAAGACCTAAAGTCTGAAGCTCGCAGGGAAGCCAGAGTGCTGCTCACATAAAACAGTGACTTTTTCTTTGCTTTTCTTTTTTGTCGGTGACACGTTAAGTGACATAAGTTGCGCTTCCAGCTGGGGCGGGTAATGTAAACAGACTGCAGTAAGTGCTACAGACGGCTGAGACAGACTTGACTCAGGGGGCGCACCGCAGCAACGACGCCCACACACACTGAAGGATACCGCGCTATAAAAACGTGAGTTGGTGTTTCAGCGTCAGTGGGGATACTTTACAAGCCACCGTGAAACAGACAGATAGATTAAGTAAAAAAAAGATAAAACGACTGATATCGCTGCGGTGTTTATTCAAAGGAAATATGACTTCTAATAAAAATGGATTTTTTCATCTGTTTCTGGACTGCTAGATCCCGTCTTTGGACCGTCTGGATATCTGAATGACAGGGAAAAGCCAGCTGGACTTAATGCGATATCTGAACAACTGTCTAGTGGTAAGTAATTTCTTCCTTAAACCCTAATTGGCTGAGTTTAATTGACTCTGTTAATTGAATCTGTAATTTTTATTGTTAATATCGTATTCTCTTATTTACATTGTCAAATTGCGAACGTTTCTGGAAAAAATACTGCAAAAAATTCAAATCAGTGTGCAATGGCAGTTCTTACAGGGTGAATAAAGTGGCGATTAAGAATTTGTGATGGGCCACATACAGAAAGTCAGCTTACTTGTACAGCTCTAATTTGCGCTAATATTTAGCGTTTTGTTTGTGTTGCTGGGAGTTCTGTTCTGTTTATCTGTATTTGACCTCCAAACTAAACCTAACAATCAGGCTCCACCTCGACTCACCGCAGAACCGACAGCTGCCTCGGTATCCTCGTCTTGTTGTCTGTCATCCTGTGGCCTTCAGATGCTTTCATCTGTCAAATCTGTTTGGACACCCACAAGGTGACCAGCTGTCAAGTTAGGTTCAAAATGACTATTTAAAAAAAAAAATTCTATGAAGAATTTATGGCAGTGTGGTTATAGAACAATATGTATTGTATTTATTATATTATTATTTATAAGTAAATTGATAAGACATTTATGTCTCTCTCCACAATACAACCTACTTAATTCATACTAAGTTGTTATAAAAGAAAAGTGATGCAGTAATATTTATGAGTAAAACTTCATAAGAAAAACAGTAGATGTACTGTTTTGGAGTGCTTTTATCTTTTAACTATTAGCAGCCTTTAAAAGTTAAAAGGTAGATCTAAAAAGATTACAAATAAATGTTGTTCCACTAGTCTGCAGATCATCTTTAGTGCCTCCTGTCATTGATTCTTTGGCCATCCAAACACATAAACACATTTCCTCTGAACGTTATCGTCTCTTCTGGCGTTTTAACGATCTGCCAAAATCGTACGGCCTGCCTTATAAAGGCTGTGGCTAAAGTGGCACTGACAGGCGAGGCACTGTCCCCCATTCACTAAGATAGAACATGGTTACAGTTGTAACCGTGCCTTGGTACAAGACAACCACATCTCATGTGTCTGTACTGTACATGGAGGCAGGAGTTCTGCCCACAAATAAAACTGGTATCCTCGCCTTCCCCTCACCTTGTTGCCCCTTGTGCCGTCACATTTAAATAAACACATCTGGAAATGTTGCTGTAGATGTTTGGTGGCTTTTGCCAGGGTATTCCTCGAATTTTTATTAGTATTTGCATGTGTAATTTTAATCAACTTATTAACAGCATTTTACTTTGATCCAAAGCAGCTAATGAGAGCTTTATAAATCCTCTCCTTTCTCCTGCAGCCTCGCTTAACTATGGACCTCATGACCTTGGGAGATCAGACATGTTAGCTTTGAGCCACTACAACTCCTCAGCCCCGCTGCTTCTCCCTCGTGTGGCCAATGACAGCGGAGGGAAGGTGGAGATCAGGGGTGATGGTGAAGGGCTGTCACATCGTGGAAACCTCACCTTTGAAGAGCCAACCGCCGGTGGAGCTTTCGTTGTCATATTGTCCATGACACTGGGCATCATCTCCAATATTGTGGCCCTCTTCATCCTGGTTAACGCCTACTCCCTCCAGCGCCGGCGCTCCAAAGCTACATTCCTTTTGTTTGCCACTTCACTGGTGATTACAGACTCTATTGGCCATGTGATTCCCGGTGCCCTGGTTCTCCGACTCTATCTCTCTGGAGGCGCGAGGCCGCAGGATGTCAACTCCTCTGATGGGATGTGCCAGTTCCTCGGTGGCAGCATGGTGTTCTTTGGACTATGCCCTCTCTTCATGGGCTGTGCCATGGCTGCTGAACGATGCCTGGGTGTTACTAAACCACTTCTGCACTCATCTTTGGTCACAAAAACACGCACAAAGATTTGTCTTTCTGCCATCTGGCTGGCAGCCCTGAGTGTGGCCTTGCTGCCCAGTTTTCAGCTGGGCTCCTACACCTATCAGGAACCAGGGACCTGGTGTTTCATCAAAGTGCTCAGTGACACTAAGGAGGTGGATGTGGCGTTTGTAGTGCTGTTCTCTGGGCTTGGTCTGACCTCGCTAGCTGTGGCCCTGGTGTGTAACACCATCAGTGGACTGACACTGGTTCTGGCCCGGCTCAGGAGGCAGCCCGGCTCCCATCACTCAGCCAAGTCTCATGACATAGAGATGGTGGTGCAGCTTGTAGGAATAATGGTCACCTCATGTATCTGCTGGAGCCCTCTGCTGGTGAGTATCAGGAGGTACAGGGTTAGGAAAGACAAGATGGTAGACATCACCTTTCATCAAAAAAAGAACAAAAAGCTTTTACACACCAAAAGTTATTTCACACAGATGTTTCCAGTTTGGCTGCCTGATTAGTGACACTCGGAGCTTGTCTTCATGCCCAGACTGCATTCCGCCGTCAGTCGGCTACAAGAGGTTTAATCAGCCAGAAGGTTTGAAAACACCTGTGTGGTGATTATGCAGCGTTTTCACTCAGATTTATGGAAGCTTTATGCAGTTATGTCAGGAGCAAATCGAGAATAGTGGTGAAAACTGTGAAGTTTGAAGTGGATGCTAAAGTAATGTGTAAAGTCCATCTGCATTAGCACAAATTCTTGAATGGAACGACCACTTAATTTGAAATAAACAATAGAATCAGTACCATTAAAGATACAATAATTTATTTTTTTTAAGAAGTGAATTAATTGAGCAGATGTACTTACTAAGAACAAATTAGGAAACTGATTCTAAAATGTGCAGATATGTACTGAAAATGATCATTCACAAGTTGATTTAAATATAAAACCAGCAAACTTACATAAAGATGAGTGCGATTTTAAAAAATGCAGTGAAAATAAATCAGTGCAGAATAGGCCGAGGTGTGCTAGCAGGTGACTATCTTCAAAACTGACCGTATGATCACATCTGAATTGTGTGTGCATAACAGGAAGGTTGAAAAATAAAGCTGAGAACTTTGTGTGTAGATGGTTATTGTATTTGTGGGCCACATTGCACAACTGCATCATTATGAGATCACCTGTCAGACTGAGAGCAAAGACTGCTAAATTAAAGAGTGAGTATTCATTCTACATGTAAGTGGATCACGTCGTTTAAAGATCAGATTCATAAAAAAAAAGAAATGTGTAAAAACAGAGACTGAAAGGAAGAGCAACTATTAAAAATGTGCTTCACATCCATTTTGATATAATAAGAAAAGGGTTTTTGCATGTCATCAAGGGTTTATATAATATTAGCAAAATGTAAAAATGGGAAAGTGTTTCTTTGTTTGAACCTTAGTTTACATCTCAAGGAACAACAGCAGAACAACAGGCACAGTGATACCACAGATGTCTTACCCCATGACACATTAACAAGACCTTTTAAAGTAATGTCACTGCATTTGCTTTTAACGCATCGTTTTAGTTATAAAACATAACAGTTGCAGTTTTATGTTTCATGTTTACAGATCTTTGGCTTGATGTCCGTGATCCACTCCTACATGGGGACAGTTGGGCGCAACTTGGCAAACTATGAAACTCTGATGGTGATGGGAGTGAGGCTGGCCGCGTGGAACCAGATCCTCGACCCCTGGGTCTACATCCTGTTGCGTCGCACTGTGCTCCGCAAAATCTACCTCATTGTTAAGTGCCAGGCAGGCCTGAGGGGTGCTGTTCTGGGACGATGGGAGCCATCCTCTTTCCACAGCTCAGAGAAGCATGACGTGGACCGAGGCTGAGCTGAGAGAAAAGCTGGCATAGTAATTTGCAGATATAATTTGTTACAAGGTCAGCAAACAATTGGCGAACTGTGCAAAGACCTTTAGAGAGAAGAGCAGGTGGCTTTTAAAGCTTATCCAAAAAAAACTGCTTCATTCAATCAACATTTCTCTCTTTCTTACACCGTCGAAGTTTACCATGACTTCATGGTCTGACCTTACAAATGGAAGCTACCTAATGCTGTGATTTTGCACAAAATATAAACTGTTTACTTGCATTGAGTTCCTTCTTATTTTACTCTTATAAGGAAACTCTAAACAACAAAGGGCAACGATGTAGGTAACATATGAATGTAGTACTAACCACGCTTTGTCCAGAGAAGCTCAAAGTTTTGTGTGAGTGCCACTTTTATAAGGACTGCATATTGCCTGGATTTATTTGTTCTCAGTTCTACCGGCTTTTAATGAAATAACTCACATAGGTGGCATGCCTTTATGCAGTATTGTGTGGCTGCAAAAGAAACAAGTCGTACTGGTTTAGCCACCAGAGGGCGCTCCATACCAAACCCAGTATTTAGAGAATAAGTATTAGGTATTCTGCTGAATGTATTTCATTAAGGAATGCTAATAAACAAATACTGTGGAGTCTATGTATGTTTATATGCTTAATGTGTGCTTCTGTATTTCTTTTGTGTGGAAAAATGTAAGATTTTAATACTTGAATTATGCTCTCAGTTTACTGAGTGTGTGTAAAGACTGAATGTAAATAAAACAATGCAATGTGATTTTATTCCAAAACGTTGCATTTATTTTTGGCTTATTAATTTTTCTATGCAGTTCATTATGGTAATTGCTTATATTGTCTATTTACGGAAGCTGTGGAAGAAACCTTACATTTGAGGGTGGTCTAATAAATTTGTTAAGTACTGTATGCCATGGAAGACTGATACCACTCATGAGAAATTATAACCTAGGGTTGTTCATCATCTCAGTTGGAGTTGGATCCATAGGGTGAGAGGAAACAACCTGTAATGGTTGTAGCTGTCTCAGATCATTCAAAACTAAAATATATTCTGTTTCACCAAATAAAAAAATACATTAAAAATTACCAAATCTGTGCAATATATTTATTTTATTTGTCTTCCAAATTATCGGAAACGTCAATAGCAGGAACACCCCGATACACTAGGGGGCGGTATGCAACTTAACGGGGCGATATGCGACGCCCCATTAAACTCAGAGAGAAAGAAGAGTAACCTCACCGGGTTGACCGATACTGCGCAGGCCTAGCTCATCTCAAACTAGCCTAACATCCTAAAGCTAGTAGCGTTAAAGGATTTACACTTGTTTACTGGCTCTTTAACAGAGGTAAGCTATAAATACATGAACGTAATTTAATCCAGGGTTAATGGTACTGGCATGACAGCTAACGCTACCTTGCTCGCTATCACCCAGTGAATGGACAGTCCTGTAAACATGAGCTAATTAGCTGCTTTATGTGGATGGAAGAATTATGGGAGTTATGGAAAACGTTTATAAATTGCATGCATTCAAATTGCTGTGAATATAGGTACTGATGTTGAGCTTTTGTATCCAAACCCCATGTCTCCACAAGCGTGCTGGTTAGTTAACATTACTAGCACATGTGAATAACGTCGTCATACCTGCTGTTCTGTTGTGATTGTTTTTATCTGCTAACTGTTGCAACAGTGGTACATCCTGTGGTCTGTACTGTGGGGGGGGGAATAGGTGGTCCTGTTTCGGTGCTGAAATCGTGACAGTATGGCGGCCACTGCAACGCCAGTGTGGGACGAGCACCAGGCGTACGAGGAGCTGCTGTACTGGGACAGCCTAATACAACAGGGACACCGCCTCCACCCGCATGATTTTGACAGGTACACTAAATAAAAGGATACACACTAAACCAATTTGCATAATGCACTCTGCAATTTTTATTCAAATACAGCAAATGTTACATGCAAAAAAACAACTAACTAACAACTAATTAAATTACCAAAACAATAAATGTAAAGAGAATTCCAGTGTGAAGTGAATAACGCCACAAAAAAGCCCAGTTTGGTCATACAGCTCATGAGCATTGTACACCCAGAGTGTACTCACATGTTGCCACCTTTGTGTTCACCCCTCTGGTCTGTCCTCACTCTGCACTTAAACATCTGCCCAATTTGTCTGTGCATCTCACTCACTCTTTCATGAACACGTATACAAGCAATTTTTGAAAGCACTCTTGCAGAACACAATAAACTTGGATTTTTTTAATGTATTTTGCAATGTCATTTTTTCTAAGTAGAGACAGTGTCCTCATACAGCTTTAAGAGTTAATCATTTAACAAAGCAATTATTCATCAAGGCATCTCTAGTTGGGTTAGTGTGTGATTTCCAGGCTTGGGCTCAGTTCACACCACATGCATAAGCTAGCCTGTGTACCGTATGTGGACTTTGATGGTCAGACATACTCTTACACCGTACACAGTGTGCCTAGTATGAGTATATGCTCACAGATAGTTTACAGACCTGGATTAAACCCAGTCTTACATCAAAAGGAAACTTTGGAGATCGCTATTAAAAAGAACGTTTCTTTATTCTGGGACTTGGATTAATCTGTGTCTGGGAAACAGAGCCTTTATTATTGAGTCTCGGCTCTGAACTCATCAGTCCCTCCACATATGCAACATGTAAAATTGTGAGCGATAAACAGCCCTCCAGTGCATGTAGGTATTGATTTTTTGGAATATCACATGAGGAGAGTGAACCACATTATGTGTTTATGATGTGGTTCGATTTGTCTGCCTGCAGCCTTTGAACAGCTGTGTCAGATAATGGGTAATAGATTTGATTTCCAGTGAGCAAAGTGTTTATCATTGTTGTGCTGAAAACAGCCTTTATCATACTGTGGAAAGACAGCAGGATTTGTTATTAAAGCATATTGAGAAGATCAATAATCCTGTTTTGCTGTTGTTTTGTTTTGTTTTTTTCTTTATTTTATTAGATTCAAGGCTCATTAACATTAAATATCTGTTTTTATGCCCAGGCATAAACACTATACAGAAAGCAGGACTATTCAAATGAGATAACACAATATACATTTCATATGTAGTAAAAGTTTGGCACGGCACACTTTTAAAAATAGATTTCTTGGATGGCTGTGGTGTCTGTGGATCTGAAAATCAGTGGTTCATTCTGTGGCTCCTGTGGTTCTCATGTGGAGGTGTCCCTGGGGATGATAGTGAATCCCAGCATGCATCCATCAGTGTGTACAGGAAAGATTATGAGGAGAAAAAGAGAGAGAGAGTGAGTGTAAGAGAATGGGTAAATGTGGCCTGTGGTGAAAAAGTGCTCTGAGTAGAAAAACACTATAAAAACCATTTCAGTGTAAATTTATCAGCAGTCACATAACCAAGAATACATTTCTCAATCCTATAAGACACTGAAGCGTCTCCTCATATCTCCTCACATTTATTTGTCTTCCAGATATGAGGAGCTGCGTTACTGGTACGACTGTCTGTGCTATGAAGAGGAGCTGAGACAGTACCATGACTACATTGCCGCTATCGAGCATATCGAGGATAAACGTCATCGCGAGGTTGGTTCTATTTTGCCTGCTAAATCAAAAAGACTTGATAATCACAGGGTTTCCATTATATTCCAAGCACTGCAGCCGTCCCGACCTACGTTTAGCAGAGATTAAATATTCCTTTTTGTCCTGCTGATAATACGTTTACAAGTGACTTTTGACTAATGCTGGAAGTGGGGGTGAGACTCCCCCGTGTCTTTTTTCCCCCCAACATTATAGCAAGTGGATATCGCCACATGAATATTATGCAACATCAAGCTGTACTCTATTAAACCTCCACCTTAGTCACAGGAGCCGCTACGTCCAACAACTTCCCTGGTGGAAACCCTGAATTCATATGCTTTTTAATTTGAGCCCACTTCTTCTTTGTCTTGAACATATAATATTTTCCGTCCCCGTTTTGTTTTCCTTTGAACTGTTAAGAGTGCTCTTCCTCTTGCCTTGTTTCTTTTTCCATCTTTTTTAATCACACACTTTTTATGTTTCAACTACAATTTTACTTCTTCATATGTATTCAGTGGAAGGGTTAGGGTGCGTCAGCAGCAGCAAAAAAGCAGAAAATAAACTGCTTTAATGAATAATAACGCTTATCTGTCATGAAATATTATTACATGAGCTAACATGAGTATGAGCTAACTGTACTTTTGCTGTCATCTACAGTTTATTTCTTTCAGTATAAACATTATCTTTTTGTTCTAATAAAGGAAGCCGCAGCTCCTCCAGCGCAGGCGGGGCCATATGATCGCTATGTGTTGGCGAAACACTCTGAAGTGTACCCCTCCACAGACGAGTTGGAGGAGGTGCAGACAATCGTCTCCCACGTGGAGTGTGCTCTCAAGACTGTGTCTGACCAGATGGACACTCCAGAAGATGGCAAAGCCGCTACAGAAGCACAGAGGTAAGTGCGAATAGCCTTTTATGGTTTTAAAAGGATATTAGGACCTTTTTAAAATCAACACAGCTCCTTTTTTATATATATGATTTTATTTCATCCTTTTTTTTTGTTCCTTGTGCCCCTGTCAAATGAAAGTACTGACTCACAAGAGCGAGTCCTGCGTGGTGTTATGAGAATTGGTTTGGTGGCTAAAGGACTCCTGCTGAAGGGAGACAAGAACGTTGAACTAGTGCTGCTTTGTTCCAACAAGCCAACGGTGACTCTGCTTAAACAAGTGGCTGAACAGCTTTCTGCAAAGTTGGAGGTACAAATGAGTGCCCACTAGGGCTGGGCGATAAAACGATAATGATATGTATCGCGATAGACACGTAATCAATATCAATAGAAAATGCGCTCAATAGAACGTTCAATTTTTTTTTTCACTGGAATAAACCAGAGCAAAGATTCCACTTTAAATGCAGCCGCTTGTGAAGCAAGATTGGTTGGTCGGTCCTCTGGTGCCTAGCAACGTATGGAGTAACACGCTAAAGCCAGTCACGGAGCAGTATCAAACTTGGTTGCGCTACCTCGATATCTCGTCCACGCCCTCTTGTTTGTGTAACTTTCTGAAATCGGCCTGATGTGAGACGCCTGGTGAAAAGTGGAATATGAGCGCGACAGCGAGCGAAGAAATTGTGAACATAAAAGCAAAGGTCAGCTCACCAGTTTGGCAGTTTTTCTGATTTTTTCAGTCGGACCGTACTCAGACCAGTGTTGTCTGCAAATTGTGCAGGACTGTCGTCCCCACCAAGACCGGTGTTGTGCCAAAGTGGTTACCCCCGATATAAATTGTATCCTCACACATTTTATCGGAGGGCACAGATTTTGGCAGATGGAGAAGCATGGCCTGATAAAATGTGCATCCCCCTCTAGCTTTAGGTATGAAGAAGCGTGTGTAGTGCAGGTTAAGTTACTCCTTCCATACAATACTCTGCGATGTCCTGAAATTAGTATTTAAAAAATAATTTAACTTACTAACCAAACGATATGATACCTTTCTTTTTCAGTCTTTTACGTTTATTGCAGACAAATAACAAGTAGTTTGCAGAACCACATAAAACTGCTTTGACAGAAAAAGCGTAAGACATGGCAAATGGCTCCGCCTCCTCGCCCTTGTCCTCTGTGCGTTCTCGAGGATGGGGATCCAATTTATATCGGGGTAACTACTTTGGCACAGCACCTGCAATACGACTAACTTGTTTTACCACCTTAGCCGATCCCACCATTTGGAGCACAGCAGAGTTCGTTAGCAACCAGCATCTACTGTTGCAAGACTGCAGCAACAGACCACTATGGAAAGGTATTCCACATCAGTGCCTAGCACTCATATATATATAAGGATATTTTTTTATTTGAGTGTTTTTCATGGTTGTGTTGCCATTTCTGAGGAAGGTTAAATTTGAAATAAATGTTTAAATAATGTTGAAATAAAATGTTTAAATGTAGCATATTTTTCTACTAGTCCTTATTTTAAATAGGTCAAAAAAAAATCAATAATTATCTATATCGACCGATATGAAGTACTTATATCGTGATACAGTTTTTAGCC